>CABFOW010001798.1:28088-77500 GCA_902141385.1 Timema californicum
GAGGACGGGGAGATCGAGGTTCGAATCTCGGTCGGGTGAACTGGGGGGGGGGGGGGTTCCTAAATTGTTTTCCACTCTCCATCCGTGGGGGTTCCTAAATTGTTTTCCACTCTCCATCCACTCAAATGCGGGTTCACTTCCTCTGATTAAACCTTCCCAATTCCTAATCCATTAGTGTAATTAGTACTTAAAGCGTATAACCCGAACGGGTAGTAAGACGCGGTGCTAAATATTATTATTATCTTTTGACTACTTGATGTGGCACAACATTGTGAAAGCAACAAGTTGATTATTTGT
This sequence comes from Timema californicum, assembly GCA_902141385.1. Taxonomy (NCBI): domain Eukaryota; kingdom Metazoa; phylum Arthropoda; class Insecta; order Phasmatodea; family Timematidae; genus Timema; species Timema californicum. The sequence goes on from CABFOW010001798.1 coordinate 28,386, forward strand.
ATTCTATATTAAATATTAGTTAATTTTTAAGAAAAATGTCTTTACTTTAGTTTAAAATACAAGAAACTAACTGTTCTATTTGATGAGAGGAAAGAAATATCTTCTACTCACGTGTTTACTTAAATATCAAAGAAAATTATGAGCCTCGCTAATACAAAATTGCGCACACATTTTCATGATACTTATTTTGCTTGTTTACGTTGATCGCTCACATGGTACTAGTTGATTTTCTGGTTTGTATTTAATTAATGGGGAATAACAAACGACTACCATGTGTCATTCATTCCGTGTTGTGTACACACGCATTGTTCGTACAATGCACTTTTCAAAGAATGAGCCTTAACTGACAGAAAAGTTGCTAGATCTACTTTCACGTATTCATACGTGAAGTAATATGATCTGCAGCTATCACTTTTGATTATATTATCAATACCTCTAAAATAACAATAATTACAGTATAAATGTTGTCAGCCAAATACTATGGTTGCATTTTCTAAAAGCCCTTTTCTATGAAAATTAGACTATAGATGTAGCAATGACCTGAGTAGAGCCTGAATCGTCCACACATGTTCTAGATTGATAACATACACAAGGGGGATTGGGGAATGGAGGTGGGGGGGTGCGGGGAGAGGAAAGTTGAAATGTGTCAAGGTGCCTTTGACGTCATATTTCCAAAGTATTCCAGCTGCACGCTTTCGGATAGCGACCAAATTCTACAATAGTGGGTGGGTCTACCAAACGTAAAAAACTAATTTAAGACGATGGAATATTTTTTTCCCTTTAGACACAACGAACAAGTTAATTAATTGAAATCAAATTAATTGAAACTAATATCGGTGGCCACTTCGGAAAAAAGTGTGTACTCTAGCTTGGTTTTGCTGGCGACTGAGAAGACATGAATTCCCACCGAGTGTACTGAGGTGAAATTCTCTAAATAATTTTCTGCTATCATGCTACGCGACTACTATTACAGTCATATAAATAATAGCTTTCTAGTTTATATCTCTTTATTGTCAATATGTGGATAGCTTGGATGGGTAGTAAGACGTTATGTAGAAAAAAAGTTAATTTTTCAAGCTAAAATTTGTATTTCCTTCCTGGCTATCCAAATATTTACAGTAAATAGCAGGGATGAGAAAGGTAGACATTATAGAAAATTTACCAATATTTTCATGGAGGAAGACTAGGAAGCCAAGAGAAAAAACTCAATACATCCAAAAAGAAGACAAAACTTATCCTTTCAGTCACAAGGAGACCAAACTAGACTTGCCACCGGTGAGGGTTAAACAAATATTCACAAATACATTTAAGATATAAAGGCATATATCTTCATCCTTCATCAATAAAAATTTGAGTTTGACTTTTAATTAACAAAATAATCTAGGAAACCGCCAAAGATAAGACCACAGTAAGATTTTTTTTTATCATTACCTAACAGAAATAAACTTGACTAAGCCACAATACTATACTTGTTTTGTATGCTTTCAGATAAAGATAATTAATTAGGTCGAAAATATATAAATATCAAATAGTGGTTAATCTATGGACGGAGATATGTAATTACAATGAAAATATTTTCACTAATATTCTTAAATTTTAATTCAAGAAAAACGGATTATTTTTTATCTGTGTATATTTCAAGATACACCAAGGTTCTTAACGACCTTAATGAATTTAATATGTAGAATTAAGAGAGTAGTTTGGAAGAAATTCACCCGCATTTATATTAATAAGGAATGGGAAAACCATATTGATAAATAGAATGTTAAAAACCTTTCGCTGTGCAACAAGCCAAGATTCGAAGCTAGATTTTTCCATCATGGGTCAACCAGTCTTTTGCAAGCTTTACGCCCTATAATTTAGTTTTATAAACAAATTATCATAACTTTAATTATTTTCGCAATAAAATAATTGTATTTTCTAAACTAGTAGTCTAGAGAAATTTTATATACTTTTCTACTGGACGATTTTTTATAATCTAAGTATTCTATATTAATTTTATCTATATTTTTAATTTATATTAAAATATTTTATAGTCATTCCGACATTTTATTTCAGAAAATAATGCGTTGGCATACTAAGTTAAAGGACTCGGATTCAATGCACGTCGAAAAATTTGTTTTCGCTGAGATTGGTGCAACCATTTCCACAGTGATAAATACACGGTCAATGATCGGGGTACTGTCTGGGTCTGTTTTAAAATTATGTTAATCTACATGTACCGGCATCGGCGAGTCAGTGGACTAGATATCAAACTCATCTACACCCAATATCATTGCTGAGGTAACTGCAGGTTTTATGGAGAGACACTTTCTCTTAGCTCTCTCTCTTTCTCTCAGTTAACTGTTGCCAAATCTCCTAGCTCTCAGTTATGTCTGAAGGTGGTGTGTTGGGCTAAGAAATAGCTATTGGCAACCACGACTAACCAGCGTTGCGAAACTTGTCTTATATTTGAGGGCAGATCAACCACACAAAAACGACAGAATGACAACGTTGTTTCCAGATAGTAACCATGCAGTTACCTTAGCGATGATATCCAGTGTAGTCTGGTTTGTGGATGACAGGAGATTTTTTTTACTAAAAACATTACCACACTCTCTCCACGAGAATGCGGGTAAGTTTCCTTTGTGTTATACCATAATTATCTCTGCCACATAAAAGTAATTAAAATGTATACATCCCTGGTGGGTAATAGGTTGCTATGAATGGTCAAAAATAATGGTTGAACGTTGAGATAAAAAGGTCGGCTGTTGAGATAAAGAGGTCGGAGGTTGAGATAAGTGGTAGGAGGTTGAGATACAAAATAGGAAGTCGAAATAAAGTGTTCGGAAGTTGAAATAAGAGTTTGAGATAATGAGGTTGTAGTTTGAAATAAAGAGGTCTGAGGTTGAGATAAGTGTCAGAGGGTTGAGATAAAGTGGCCGAGAAGTTAAAATAAAGGATAAGAGGTTAAGATAAAGGGTAAGAAATTACTTGACTATGAATATACTAATGTGTCTACTACATTTTATTTAACAACATGTCAACTACCCACTTCAGTGGCCGCGTGGTCTAACGCGCTACTCTCACAGGAGACTAAACTGCTGTTGACGGAGAGTTTGAGGTTCAAATCTCGGTCAGCTGTACTGAAGTTGGTTTTTCCAGAATGGGTTTTCAGTCTCCCCACACGCAAATGCGGGTAAACTCACTCTAAATATAATCTTACTTATCCCTAAAACCATTAGCGTAATTAATATATAAGAGTATAACCCAAACAGGTAGTAGGACATGGTGCTAAAAAATAAATAGACGTCAACTTATTTGAACCATCGTAGTATGACTGTGTAGACTTCAGTGAAAGTGTCAATGTGTTATTGTTAGGACACACCACGTGAAGGAAGCATCCGGTGTCTCGCGAATCAATATCGCTTAAATAGAGAGTTGAGTAACCTTTATCATGTCGAGAAGACTAGTCAGAAATTAAATGAACTACTTAAAGACTAGTAAAACTTCTTCAAGACAGAGATTAGTAGAACTACTTCAAGACAATAACTAGTGGAACTAGTTCAAGACAGTACAACTACATCAGGACAGTAGCTAGTAGAACTATTTCAAGACAGTAATTACCTAAACTACTTCAGGACAGTAACTTGTAGAACTTCCTCAGGACAGTAACTAGTAGATCTACTTCAATACAATAACTAGTAGAACTATTTTACACAAAATAGTAGAACTACTTCAGGACAGTAGCTAGTAGAACTATTTCAAGACAGTAACTAGTAGAATTACTTCAAGACAATAACTAGTAGAGGAACTTCAAGAAATATACTAAGTGAGTTACTTCAAAACAGTAATTAGTAGAGCTACTTCAGGAATGTAACCAGCCGAGATACTTCAAAAGAGAAACTAGGAGGACTACTTCAAGATAGTAGTTAGTAGTGCTATTTCAAAACTACAACTAGTAAAGCTACGTCAATGCAGTGTTTAATGTAACTATTTTACTGATTGTAATTTCTTGCATTTATTTATATAATTAATTACACTCTCAACATTTATAAAACATAACCTATATACTGTTGGAACAAAATATATAGCTAAACCTGCTCATTAGCCATATGAATAATAACAATATTTAATGGTTCAAAAAGCTAAAATCATCATCGTAATTATAAGAACATAAGCGTTAGTCCCAACGGGTAGTAAGACGCGGTACTAATTAATATATATCTACATATAAAAATACATATATTATATATTATACGCTAAATATACAAAATAAACCAATTTATACTTTTCTGGATTAAATAGCTAAACTATTAAATTGTTAGTTATGGGTATAAACGCCCCTAAATTTAATATTTTTTAAATTGTAAAATGATACGTGTACCCAGGAATCGAACCCGGGACCTTTGGCTTAGTACGCCAATTCATTTGTAGAACTAAGGTCCAGGGTTTGGTTTCCATGCCCAGGTGAATTTTTTCAATACAAATAATATAATTTATATTTATTTTAAAATATAGTTTTTTAATGTTTAAAATTCAAACTCTAGAATCATTGCTAATGCAGACTAAACGTCAAGCTCACCTTACACGTTTATTCTGGTGATGAGGAGGTTAAGGTTTCAAATTCCAGCCTGGTGTTTTTTTTCTAGATTACTTCTAGTTCTCTCTCTACGCAAATATGGCCACATTTATTCTTGATTCCACCTCCTCAACCCTACCAAAAGACTGTAATTAAATACGTATACGAGTAGTCCCAACTGTTAGTAACGCGTGGCGTGACAACAAAAAACAACGGACGTTATAGAACCAAATATTTGGTAACTTCGGTTTCTCACCGATGTGAAAATATACTTTTTTTTCCTGTAGCAACAAGGAAGAAGTCCTCTTTGTTTTATACGAACACGGCACAAAAATAAAATAGACCGCACCTGCAGGATAACACACTGTAAAGAAATACATAGTGGTGCGTGTTCAAGAATTGCTGGTTCTTGATACGGGAAAGCGGGAAGGGGGGGGGGGAAGGATGTGCTATATACGTACTGGTGGCTGTGGGGTCTAAGACTTTAGACTCTGACTCACTCTTGATCACGATTCAAGGGGAGGTCTAGGTTTTGAATCTTAGCCAAGTGCACAGGATAGTCCTTCCATATGTGATATATATAATTATTATTATCACCGCGTCTTACTACCCGTTCGGGTTATACGCTAATGTGTAATGGTAGGGTGATTGTGAGATTAAATGGAGGACCTACAGTTTAACGTGGAATCCAAACCACGGTGGAGGCCTAGAATTCCACACATTCACAAGTTTTGATTAATACACTTATTGTCAGAGGTGAAAGAAGGGTTTGGCGATCAGACAAATCTGTGCTGGGACCGAGGATTGAACCCCGGACCGCCAGCCCAGAAGTCCAACACCTTACCCCTAGACCGCCAGGTCACCGTGTGATATATTTAAGTGTGATCCCTCCACCCTCATTTTTCCATCAAAATGCTGGTCAACTTTTTATAAAATATCTTCCTTATGATGAAGCTTAAAATTAATTCATTAAAAATCCTTGGGCCAAATATAAGGGGCTTATTATATGTTTACTATTCAGTCTTTAACATCCCGAACGGGCTTCCCACATTTTTTATTTTATTATTTATTTGAGTTATTTAACGTGGACTTTCTGAACCGACTGATTATATATACCAGCACACAATAATTTCTATAAGCGAGAACGAAAGGGCTTATCAACTTTGCCAGGAAAGGCCTTCTCACATACCTTCCAGGGTTCTTTTACATGTCACAATCGACACGGGACCGACTCCTGTAGGAAGTTGTGCTACGGATTTTTATCGCTCAAGAAAAACACATCGACCCCAGCTGGGTTTGACCCCACAACCATCGGATCCTGAGGTGAGAACTTTACCCCAAGACCATCGAGGTCAACTTTTACGTATTTAATCACACAAATGTGACAAGAATGAAGAAGGTTTAATTTATAAGGAATGTAACCGAATTTGTGAGAAGGAAGATTAGAAAACTATCTATTCGAACACACACACACACACACACACACACACACACATACACACTTATTACACCCAGCCTGGATTATAAACCAGACTTATCCAGCATCGGCAAACCAGATTAGACAAGACTGACGTCTTAATATTCATACTCATTACCATTGATTTGGAGTTGGATTTGGGCTATATCACTGAACGATTATTATATGGCTTAAGAAATTAATCTTTACTGATGCTAGTTATTTAAAAATAGTGTAAAAGATATTAAAATAAAACTACCTTGCCATGACATTGTAAGTGTTTGTTATATTTAGTTATTTATCTTGTGTTGGTACTGGCAATCACTGGCTTGAATTAAATATGATAATAGGAGGAGGAGGAGAATACTTGAGTAATTGCACTAGTATTCAACTATTAATGAAATTTATTGAACGTCCCCAGCGCTTATTAGTGGCTAAGCTCTAATCATTCCTATTTTTGAAAATTACTTCACACAAGTTCTCTTAATGTGTGTGTGTGTGTCAGGAACGCCAGAAAAGGGCAGTTTTTGTAGCAAAACAGTTTTTTGACCAAAGTAAAATATTTCTCCAGTAGAAAGATAGAGTTTAATTTTCTTCACATGGTTACATCAACATTTTTTTGATATCTGTCATGAGCATAGCAACATTATGCAAGGGACTTATTAAATGAAGAGAAAAAGTTGTCATTACATTCTAGGACACCCTTGACAAATATTAAAGAGCTGTTGAGTTTATCATCTGAATAAAATTATACTCTTTATGTTTCGACTCAAGAAATATTTTATTTTTATTTTAGGCAAAAATTGTTTTGACATAAAACAGAAAAATACACTGACCCTAACTCGCGCTCCCTACGCCCCCCCCCCACTACGCCCCCCCCCTACACCCCCTCCCTCACCTTAAGTTAAGGTGGAAAGGAACGTGAATTGAAGATAGTATTTTTGGCCATATTTTGATTTTATTTTATAAATGAAAAAGTTATGTCCTACATTCCGCGATGATAATGACAAATATCCAAGAAATGTTGACCTTAGAAAATTAAATTAAACTTATCTACTATAGTCATAATAATAAAATTGTTGTTGTAAAGAGTGTAAACATATGGACCTTAACTTGTGATCCCTGTTCCTTCTCCCCTCCCAACCAACCCCACTTAAGGGTGCTGTGTGATAGAGCACTGAGAAGCGTTGCAGACCTTTAGAAATACCGGATTATTTATGAAATAGATTGAGATTTTTACTTTCTCTCGACACCTCAGAGAGACTAGTATTGGGATCGTAAAAATAAATAAATAATCTATTTCGAGATTTTGATAAATGTTGACGTTTCATGACCCCCTGAAACCAAAATAGTGGTTTTCGCAATACCGTCTGTCTGTCTGTCTGTAGACTAGAGCCGAAAATATTTTACCTATTGGGCTAAAAACTTGGTATCTAGGGTTTCCGTAAGGTCCCCCTGTATTTTTTGGAATTAGATATCCAACCCTAGGATAGTTTACTGAAGAGCAAAAATAGAAAAAAAAATCGACTTTCTCGTAATTTGTTCGAACGATTTTGATAGATTTTATATTTAGACACTGTTTATTAATTATAAACAAAATTACAACTCATTTTTTAGTGAAAATGAATTTGAGTGTAGTTTATATGGGATAATTTTTCCAATTTCATTTCTCCGAAACCTATTTAAGATACGAAATAACTTAGCATCATAAAGTTGTGGTACTATTAAAGATAAACATCTCTTAATTGAAATATATTTTTATAAAACTAATAATTTCTGAGATATAAACATATATAAGAATCTAATAGCCAAAGCTATTATTTATGCTTTTAGTGAGGATTACTCCATTTAGATATCATATGCTGAGAATTAAAAAATGATATCTGGACACGGGAATCGACCCCGGAATCTTTGGCTTAGCATTGGCGTATTAATCCAAAGATTTCGGGTTCGATTCCCGTGTCCAGATGGCATTTTTAAATTTTCAGAATAAAATATATAGATATACTTTTTAATTCAGGTCTTTGAAAATGAATCTGATTCTTATGCTCTTTGGTGGACAAATATGTTTCTCCTTTCTCAATTTTACTCTAAAAGTGCCCTTAGTTACTAATGCCATAGAGTAATTAAGAGTATATATTATTTCATTTATGATCTTTGGTGTAATATTTATACAGCAATGTATATATCTATCTATTAGTTCCTTTCACAAATCTTACGAGTTTTTAGTAAATGTCTATTTTCAGATCAAAGCGGGAGAAAGTCAGTGTGGTGCATCGTACCATTTATTTAACATTGTTCTCGTCAAAATGTAGGTGGAAGTTCTAACTGTTTAAAAAGTTTATATTTTAAGTTTAAAGGGTTTAATTTTTTTTTGATAACTTAAATAAAACCCTATAAATTAATCCCACGTTATCTTAAAATATTATGTCTTCACCCTATCAAAACAAGACTTTATTAGATCTAGGTTTATAATCCTTTTGCTTTGATCGAAGAAGTATAAATTTTCGCGTAAAGCGTCGTTGATTCTCTTTTTTTTTACTTTATACTAAAAATTAAAACTTTTTAACTGGTCAGAAACCTGACGATTATTTTCACCTACATTCACTTGAAAACGATATTTAAAAATATCAAACTGCTTCTTAATAATACGATATTTCTAAAAGTCTAAGCGTTTGAGTGCTCTAGCATGTAACACGCCCTTAAACAAACGAGATCTTTGACAGGAATATATTTCAAATTCACGTTGGGATCAAGTTTTGGAAGAAGACTAGGTGTGTCTACTTTACCAAAAAATTCAAGACGCGCGCCTGTCGTTACCGGCTTATCATGAAACCTATGTTCGCCCATAAAAGAAGGATCTAGACGCGGAACGTGATAAGCCGTTACCAAGAGAAGTAAAAAAGTTGTAACAGAAGCTCACAAGAGGCGGCATCACCAGGTATTGATTCGTCTACTGAGGTCACTACGTGAATATATCTTAATCTTACATGTTCCCAAGGAGAGAGGGAAGGAAAATTGGTTTAGATGGATACTGGAAGGGATATCGGGCAGTACCATTGCTGACTACGATTTGAGAGGCTGGGTTTTGATTTTGAGATCCTTCTCTTTAAAAAAAAAAATTAGAACGTTTTGTAACCACAATTTTTTTTTCCCACACCGCGTCTTACCATCTGTTCATGTTATAGACACGTATGATAATTACTCTAATGGAGTAGGGATGAGCCAGGAAGCATTTTAAAGGTAATCTACCCACATTTGCGTGGAAGGAGAGTGGGAAACCATTTAAGAAAAAACGACCTGAGTATACCCGACTGGGATTCGAAACCGAATCTCCCCGTCATCAGCCAGCCAGTATAGCTCTAGGCTGAGGCCTAGACCATTTGGCGAGTGAAGTGGGTATCCTCGGGATTATGACGAACCTAGATGTTTTGTGCGACCACAAACCCAAAAAAGTAGATCTTACACTTACAGAGACTATAGCAGAAATGTGTATATGGATTTTGTTCATACCTGATATTTAGATGTTATATGATCATACCTTAGGGATTTTTATTAATTTTTATTTTAGCCCTATAATTGAAGGTAGTTTACTGATAACTGATTTTGGAAAATTCACATTAAAAAAACACTTTAATGATTTTGTTTTAAATGAATATTTGTGGAGTGTTTGACATGACCAATACCATTGCATGTCTTTTTGGTGGGATATACATTCATTTTAGGGTAATTTAGCGAATACTAATGTTTGATTATTTAAAAAAATATGCATAAATGGCTCTAACATCTTTGTTTAAAGAAATATGTGGTGGGAGGCCTTTTAGAACCTTCATTTATACCAAAATCAGAGTATATTACCATGTACGTCATACTTGTGAAAATTTCTCAGAGCATCTGCGGTTAAGATAGATAAAGAAGATGCGACCGGTTTCCGTTTGTGGCTAAAAGCGCCATATAGATTTGTTTTTAAATAATTTTCATTTTCTTAAGGTGATTGGCCCTTTTCATTTGGCGTGGAAATACAGAGCCATGGGAACAAATGGTTATCTTTAAGAATATTTATTGTTTTGCAGTTTTCTTTTCGGAAACCGCCTCGGTGGAGTAGTTGGCTAACGCGCTTGTCGTGTTGAGCTCGACTGCTGTGGACGGGGAGATCGAGGTTCGAATCTCGGTCGGATGAACTGAGGGTGGTTTTTTCTAAATGGTTTTCCAGTCTCCCTCCACGCAAATGCGGGTTCACTTCCTCTAATTCAACCTTCCCAATTCCTAATCCATTAGAGTAATTAGTACTTAAAGCGTATAACCTGAACGGGTAGTAAGACGCGGTGCTAAATATTATTATTATTTTCGGAAACAATTTGTTCAAAAATAGAAGCGTGCTGATTAAGTTATACTTTTTATATACACGCCTCCTCTATAATTTTAACAGTGATCAAATATCAATGATTTTGACATTTTTAAATAAAAAACTGCTGGATACATAACAAAAAATAAGAAAATGTAACACCTAATAAATATTGATACGTCATCTTAGAAGAGGTGTTGAAAATATTACTATAAAAATATCTCTCGTTCTCAAGAAAATGGATATTTCTAAATGTATGATTTTTCCGCAAGACCTGTCCGGTAGCTAGCGCCATCTACGTTTTTCGTGATCCTGTTATTCTTGTTGGCGCGGAAGGATACTTTGGTCGGTTGTGAAGCCACGCCACACCTTTCACCCTCCCACCCACCATCCCACAAAATAGGTTTTAGACTTGCACTCAACAGGGCCAAGGGCCTAAACTTTGTTTCAACAAAATATACATTTTTCGGTGATATATTTTGGTTTGTGTGACCCCTTTTACTTTCTCTCGACCCCTCAGAGAAAGGAAGAATTGTGATCGTAAAAAATAAATAAATATTGAATTCGAGATTTGATGGATGTTTCATGACCCCATGAACCCGACTAAATAGCGCTCACGATCCCGTCTGTATGTATCTTGGCTTACATAGCAGAAACTATTTTACCAATCAGGCTAAAATCTGGTAACTTGGGTTTTAATAAGGTTTCCCCGAGGTGTTTTTTTAATTAAATATCCACTCCTAAAATTAAGGGTGAAAAGAGAAAAAATGTTTTTTTAAATAAAAATCCAATATAACGATTTTAATTAAAATCCATATCTAGACACTGTTTAATATTACAAACAAAATTATGCGGCTAATTTTTCTGGAAAAATTACTTAAAATTGCTTAAAAATTGTATTTTACATCAGGTGATAGTCCTGATTTTGATCATATCTCCAAAACTCTTCAATATACAAAATAATTTATCATTGTCAAGCTATAACTATTTAAAATAGCATATTTTTATTTGAAGTATATTTTCATAAAGTCAATAGTTTCCAAGATATGAACAAATACATTTTTAAATGGAGGTTTGAGAAATTGATAGTTGATTGTTATTCTCTTTGGTGAACAGATGTTAAATTTTTTCTCAACATGTTTCTGTAAGAATATACATTATTTCATTTATGTTCTTTGGTCAAATATAATGTTTTATTCTCTATTAAGTATCTGTAACAATGTATGTTATTTAGTTTAACTTTATATTATGAGTTTTAAGTAAATATCTCCAGTCTTAGATAAAGAAGAGATAAAGTTTAAGTGGCGTATTGTACAATTTGTTTTCATTATAAGTTTGTAAATACAACTAAAATAGGGTAAAATAAAATAAAATAAAATATTTATTTTAAAAAATGCCACAAAGTCTGACTACACGATTAGTAAATTTGACTTTTTAGTCAAGAGATCGGGCGGGGTCTTATAATTATTTGTAGGCACTTGTTTTTCCTACAACATCGTGGTTTGAGTATATTTTTTTTAATTGGTAAACTTAACACTAAAGGTTATTAACAGATTTATTTAAGGGCTAGATCATAGGGAGGATAGTTTTATATCAATGCATCAGCATTAGCTTGTAGTGAAGACTCCTATTAAAATTCATATAAATAATCTTATTTCACTCGCATCGGTGGTCGGATGGTCTAACGCAGGTCTGTCAAACCCGTGGCTCGCGGGTCACATGCGGCCCTGTCCATGATTTTGTAAGGCCCGTGGGCTTTACGACGAACCATCATACATTTACCTGTTATTCGTTTTGTAAACGTCGAGGAAATACAATATTTTTAAATAGGATATTTGGGAATTGGGCATAATTTGGAGGATACTGGAATGTGAAATTGGCGTAGGCCTACCAAATCTGTACTATTTTTTTTCAACGTGAATCAATTGATTAAAAAATGGTTTAATTTATGCACCAAATTTAAGTTATTTTTTGGCAGCACATACGTATACAAACAGATGTTTACGCACATAAAATGAAACCAAACACCCTAGAGACCTCGGTCACCGACACACATTTGTCAGCAATTATAAAAACAACTTTGCCATAAGATTTAAATTCCGACATTAGCACCATTACTATACAATAAAATATTTTTAATGTTTTGATAAATAATATAAGTTTAGTCTTATTGTTTTATATAATGCGCCTACTCTTTTCTTTTTGTAATAATAGGATACTAAGCTTAAATTATGTTTACTTAAAAGATTGACACATTTTTTTTATTTCTCCCGACCCCTCGAAGAGAGAAATATTGTGATTGAACTCGATATTTTGATAAATGTCTACGTTTCATGGTCCTTGAAACAGAAAGTGGTTTTCGCGATGACGTCTGTCTGTCTCTTTGTCATCTTGTATTAGAGACGAAACCATTTTACCGTTCAAGCTAAAACTTGGTATCTGAGGGGTTTTAATTAAGTTTCCCCCAAGGGATTTTTGGAACTAGATATCTAATCCTAAAAATAGGGGAAGGGTACTAAAGGACAAAAAGAGATAAAATAGAGTTCCTGTAACCACCGTCTACACAGGAAAACTGTTAAAAGGAGTAAGGGACGTCAATTCTTCCAAATAAAGACTTAGATACTTGGTTATATAATTCTGTATAATATCTTAAATTAAATAAGGTTTCTAATTCAATGTAGACCACACTATATTAGTATATCGTATCTCTTCCACCTTTTATTTTTAACTGGTGTACTCGAATTTACCCCTCCATTTAACTTATTTTAATGTTTTTGTTATCTGTCACCTTATTTATAATAATTGGTATTTCTCAGTATATCATATCACCCTATTTAACTTTTTTTAACTACTCTATCTCACTGTATCTAATGATTTGAATTGTAATTTTTACTTTATTATTCTGTTACTTTGCTCCACTTATAACAATTTATTCTATAGCTTAGCTTATTATTTTTAATTAAGCCATTTTATTTGTTATGACCATATTACACTTAGTGTTTTGTTTATATTCTTGACTTGCAGGTTTATTTATAAATACTGTCAACCATATATTTTTTTTAAATCCATTTTTCTAGCCCCCTTTGACTCATATTATTTTATATGTTTTTATTCAACCTAAGATTATTATTAAAATAAAATGATTTTAACACATTAGTTTCACTTTCCATTGATTTAACTTTTTAGCTTTTTCTTTCTCGTTAATATTTGTATAAATAACTATCTAAGTCTTTAGTTATAAAATAGATTTTTCTCAAAATCTACTTTAACGAATTTTATTAAATTTAGTATCTATGCATTGTTGCACTCTACAAACCAAATGGCAGCTCCCGTTTTCCCATAAAAATGACTTTTAGGGTACTTTACAGAAGCAGAAATTTCCGTATCTACTCAGCTATTTGAAATAATAAATAACTTTTCATTGCAAAATTGTAGTAATATTTAAAATAAAACAATTTTATTGAAATTTATTTTTATAAAACCCATAGTTTTGGAAATATTGACCAATCTACTGGTACAATTTTGTGAACTTTAGTTGTACAGACATTTTAAAGTTTTAACGTAATAATTCTCCAATTCCATATAGTAAGCAAATAAGTAAGTCTCTCAAAAAGTTTATGTTCTTTTTCCTTTAACCTCTTAAGGGAAATATTTGTATATCAATGATCCTATCTATACCATTTTAGACTCAAAAGTAAATATTTACCTATTTTACTAGTCTAAATTTATAAATGAGGAATTTAATAGCAATTCGATAACCATAAGATGTACAGCCCTTGATCCAATGTCAAAAATAGCTCGGGTTTGCTAGTGTATATTATTATTTAATTTGACATATATTACGATTTTTTTTAGTAAATATCTTCACGTTCAAACAATTGCTTGGGAAAGTCCATGCAGAGTTCCGTACCATTTATTTTTAATGTGACCCCATTAGTATTCTCATTGTTTAATGGGGTCCTTATGATACATCTAGATTGACACGCCTTATCTGACGTGTCTGTCTTGAAATAGACTGGACTGCCAGTGGCGGGGAGGTTGAAGTTCGATTCTTGGTCGGGTGTACTATAAAGGTGGTTTCTCCAAAAATTTGTTTCTCATTCTTCCTCCACGAAAATGCGGGTGTATTTAATCTACATACTACCTTATTCATACCCCCTCATTGGTGTAAATATGTGGACAGCTTGAAAGGGTAGTAAGAATGCACACATTAAAAATATTAATCTTGGATTTTTTTTTTGCACCGCGTTTTACTAACCGTCCGAGCTATCAACAAATTCCCAGTTTTAGATGTTTCAGAGGGAAGATCCTGTCGTAAAGTAGCCTTTCACTGCCTTGGGAAAACGGCCCTCTTGACTTTGAAATGTCCGCAATATTGACAGAGTTATGATAGGTTTGCACCAGTGCGTTGCGTCGCGGCGGGAAACTAATATGTCCACGAGTGTACAGGTTGTAAAAATAAAGCCCGTCTCGCTCAACCGTGCCAAGAGAGAGCTCCGGCTCCTGTCCTCGGAATTCTCGTCATTTTAGTAGGAGCGTCGTTCGTAAAGAAGACGACCTTAAAGTACTCACGGGACTAGTGTGAGAGAGGTTTACAGTCATATTTATTTTATACAAGTTATTTTGCCTTAAAAATGGGATGTATCTTTGACGATCTATCAAAGATCATCTATAAAATAAAATATTTTACATAAACAAAAAACAGGTTATAGAACACGTGCTAGAGTTTTTAATCAAAAAGAGTGGCTGGGTGTGTCTGTAAAGTATGAAGAGAATATTATTTTTTCACTTGGTCTCAATTTATAGTGTTTCTTACCGTGTGTTTTCTCTTTGGTAGCAAAATGTTTTAAAATATTCAATGATCTATTAATAAATATTTTAATTTCGATTTTATATGTTCAATTTAAAGTTGTTTTTTTTATCGAGAAGATATTGATTCCTCTAGAGTACTCTAATAGCCCATGGTCGAACTCACGATAGTTTCACAGGCTTACTTTACATTTTGAGCGACAATTACACTCACAGTGGCATTACCAAAGATAATTAAACCAGCAAGTCAATTTTGTGGTCACATATTATATTATAGAAACTTTGAAAACGTGATATAATATAACAGCACATATATTATCAAATACGGCGTCAAACATTTATATAATATTCTTTGAATACATATATTTTTGTTTATAAAATAAATATGCAGTCAAATACCACGTTACAGTAATATAGGCCTATCATATTCTAATCAGTGGGCGTGGGATTCAATCCCAACCGAGTGTCATGGGGCGAATATTTCATCTTGTCCAGATGAACGGTTGTTTAGTTATTTCAAATTAACGTTAATCACATTTTCCCCTTTGTTTTTATAGTTAAAATTAAACTACAGTTCCAGAATGTTAGTAAACATAGTAGGGCTGTGCCAGTATTCAAAAATTAAAGTTTGAGTCAAGTCATATTTTTGTTAGAACTCAACTCGAAGACTTTTACAAAACTTTAAAAATGTTAGTACTCGAAATCTTCGGTTTTAGCTTGAAAATGTTCAGTGTAATTAATTTTATTCGATTTAAGTACAATATTTTATAGCAAATATATTACCTCGATTTTAACATTTGTTAAGTTTATTTAAAAATACCATACCATTTATAGACTTGATTTCCGGTGACTCTAGATTTTAATCTCGGCCAGGGTGCATGTGGGTAGTAGATTTTTCACATGTGATTCATCACTGTGGGTTTCAAATATCTTTTCCCCGCTAATGCAGACACACTTTGTTATAAGCCATGTTGTTTAACGAATATATGTTTTTGAGAGTCATTTGTGGTTAAATCGATGAACAGATTTTTGGGAATTTAGGAATAATCTGTTTGTCACGAGAAACACAAGAGCAAGGTGATTTATAAGAAATGTATTGTGGAAAGATTAGTATGGGTAGTGTCAGTAATGAATGGGTGGTGAGGCAGTGTGGTTTGAAAGGAATCCAAAAGCTCAATGTGAAAGAAGTGTCTTAAGTTAGTTTGGGCGTGTTGAGAAGGATGATTGTGGATTCGAGTGACAAAGCTAATATATGAAGGTAGAGTGTGTAGATCAAAGGAAAGAGGTAGACCATGTATGACTTGGCTATATGTTGTAAGCGAATGTATGAAAAAGAGAAACTTTAAGAGCTTAAAGAATAAAAGTGCATGTATGACTCGGTGTGTGGATGTTTTTTATTTTCTGTTTGGCACCGCGTCTTACTATCCGTTCGGGCTATATGCTTAACTACTAATAACGCTAATGAGATAGGATTTGGGAAGGTTCAATATAGAGGAAGTTAACCCACATTGGCGTGGAGGGAGAGTGTAAAACCATTTAGGACAAACCAACCCCAGTTCACCCAACCGAGATTAAAATCTCGACTATCCCGTCTCCAGCAGTCTGGCTCAACACAAAACTAGAGCGTTAGCCAACTACGCCACCGAGGCAGGTTGTATGGATGTTGTTAAAACGAAGGGAGTATCAAGGATAGGAAAGTGTGGAGAAAGTTAGAGAGGATGGATTAAGTATTGACTTTTTTTTAGCTATATGTACAGTTTCTTGCTTACCCCGTAAGGGAACGGCGTGTTTAGGTATGTACAGTAGCCCCATGGCTTCTTTGGTGCTGGCTTCTGACAGTCAACATTTAGGTATATACCTAAATTTTGACTGTCAGAAGTGAAAGCTGCTAAACACATGTTTTTGTAGATCATATGGTTCGGCGTAGGGATACATAATTTGGTCTGGTAACTTTTCAAAGCTGTCAGCTGTCAGTCAGCACCAAAGAAGCCATGGAGCTACTGTATGTTATTTGGGAGATGAACATGTGTTTAGGTGCAACGGATCTTCCTAACCATCCTTGCTTTCCTCATATTTTACACTAACAAGGCTAAATATTATAAAAGTAGAATTTATATGAAATGTATCCACACTTGAGTATAGGGAGAGGGAGAAGGAAGAGGGTGAAATACCAATGGAAAAATCAACCTTGGTTGTGATTACGCCCTGGCCTTTCCTTCCCTGACAAGCAAGACAAGAATTGACTGGTGCCTTAGTCCATGTGTCTACCAATGTGGTCAGTCCGTATATTTGGTTCACCATGACTGTACCCGATATGAAGTTTAAATGTTCTGCCTGGTGTAGTTAAGCCCGTCTCTCCTAACTGATGCTGCTGCCGATCGTCTCTTCTTCAGGCAGTTAAGATGAATCTTCTCTGTCCCACGAGTTGGCCGTTTCTCAAGAAGACACACAGCAACCAACTCGTCCAAAATTAGCACTAAAAGGGTAAAGTGGGGAGGGTGGGGGGTAGAGGGGTGCAAGACAAGCGCAGAGGCGAGAAGAGCAGTGGAAACACCAAAAATCTGAGGCCTACCAGTTGTCGTTACTAGTGGAGTGAACGGCCGTTCGTGGTTGTTTATTTTAGGGTTAGGGGGGGAAAGGTGTCCTTTAGTTCGAGTCCCCGGTGGTGCTAAGGACATCTATGTGATCTTATTATTGGCAAATTACTCTAAATTTTTATTTTTATTTGTTGTCTCGGTGAGGAAACGTGGAAGTCGGTTCGGTGTAAGTTTTTTTTTTTTTAAGTCCGGGGATGTACGAGTAAGGAAACCAACATGAACGTAAGTATCGATTTTAAAGCTTTGTTAGTCCTTCATGAGATAAAATGATGTCTAGACCACATTTTTATTTAATTTAATATATCCTATTTTGTTGTTTTTACGATGAAAGTTGTGGAAATTAGGCGTAACACTCTTATTCTTTCAGAATTAATTTTCAAGACTGTGTAAAATGTATTTTTATAGTAGTCTATGAATTACTTCCCAATATTTTAAATGAATAAGAAAACATTCCTTTTATTTTTTATAATATTTTAAAAACTTTATATTATAAATAAATTAATTGTATTTTTTCTGAAAGCTCTAACAACACATACAATATTGTCTCTTTATAATGTTTAGTTTTAATTTTAAAAAATACTATCGTTTCCTTAAGATTAAGATAGGATTTAGAAGATATGTGACCATATATTCTTGGCGCCAGCTAATTAAACCCTTTAGTACAGCCATCCGGGATTATAACCACAACCCACACATCACAGGAAAACCAAAATTGATGTTTTTTCCGTCGTGTCCACCTATACGGGTTACATTGTAATTATATTTCTTTAAAAGACCCGCCTTGGTCACGTAGTTAGCTAACGCGCTAGTTTCGTGTTGAGTCCGACTTTCGAGGAAGGGGAGACCGAGGTTTGAATATCGGTCGGATGAAGTGGAGGAGTTTTTTCCTAAATGATTTTCCACTCTCCCTCCAGCAAATGCAGGCTCACTTCCTCTAAATCCAACCTTCCCGATTCCTAAATCATTAGCGTTATTAGTACTTAAGCGTATAGCCTGAACGGGTAGTAATAAGCGGTGCTAAATAAATATTATTATTTTTATCATTTTGCACCACTTCTTACCACCCGTTCGGGTTATACGCTTTAAGTACTAACTACGCTAATGGATTAGGAATTAGGAAGGTTGAATTAGAGGAAGTGAACCCGCATTTGCGCGGAGGGAGAGTGGAAAACCATTTAGGAAAAACCACCCCAAGTTCACCCGACCGAGATTAAAACCTCGATCTCCCCGTCCTCAGAATTCGAGCTCAACACGACTAGCGCGTTAGCCAACTATGCCACCGAGGCGGGTCTAAATAAATAAATAAATCTGCCTTCAGTGGTCTACAATGGCAACAACCACTCACCGCCACAAAACTTGTCTGCGCTTACCAATTGTTAAATATTTACCTAATCGTTTTATATATATATTTTTGGGCTACACACATATGTACTAATTACGTTAATGTGTAAGGGATGAGAAAGTTTGAACTCAAAGGTAACTTATCCGCGTGAAGGGAGAGTGGAAAACCATTTAAATAAAAACATCCCCAATACCCCCAAACGGGATAAGAAACCTGATCTCCCCATCCTCGTAAGTCCAGCTATTGCGAGAATGACACTGTTAAGGTGAGAGTGTAGAGAACGCAAGTTAAGGGAAGGATATTTGAAGTTGAACATCTGTTAAGGATATCCTAGAATTTAATGACAACTTTTTCTCTTAATTTAAAAAGTTTTCATCTGATATGCCCATGACAAATATTCAAGAACTGTTGTTACCACCATGTGAAGAACATTAAACTTTATGTTTCTACTCAAGTAATATTTTATTTGTCAAAAAAAATATTTTGCTATAAATACTTTAAAAAAGCAGCCCTTAATTAAATTCCCCTACACTCCTAACTTAATTATTTTATTTATTATTTAGCACTGCGTCTTACTACCCATTTGGGTTATACACTTAAGTACTAATTACGCTAATGAATTGGAAATTGGGAAGGTTCAATTTAGAGGAAGCAAATCCGCATATGCGTGGAGGGAGAGTGGAAAACCATTTAGGGAAAACCACCCTCAGTTCACCCGACCGAGATTCGAACCTCGATCTGCCCGTCCTCAGCAGTCTAGCTCAACACGACTAGCGCGTTAGCTAACTACGTCACCAAGGCAGGTCCCCAACTTAATGATAATTTGACTACCGAAGTGCATTTACGTATTAATAGAGTTAAAAAAAACTATCAAGTGTTTTGAGCTAAGTTTTTTTACTGGTGATCGTTGTTTTGCCGACTAATATTATGTCGTTCATCGTTTGTAAAAGGACGTGCCCCTACCTACCTCCAACTATCGAGACAATACTGTAACAAGAAATGCACAAAGTTTAGTCAAAAAGCTTACATTTATTTGAAAGCTATTATTGGGGATGGGGTGGATGGGAACCGAGAGTGACCCTTTTGACCATTCGACCCGCCTAATCGGGTCTTTTGGAATTTATAAAGTGACGTTGAAATAAATTAGTCCCGGTCCTTGATTTTTACTTTTGAAAGGCAATTTTTTTTTTCGGATTGGTATTTTTCAGACGGTGCAAGTCCTGGCTGATAAACTGGTTAGTGTAAAATTTAAAACGTGACTCAGCCTCCTGCACTATAAAGACATTTAACACATTGGTGAAATAATAATAATAATAATGATAATAATAATAATAATAATCGTAACCTAGTAGTGGAAAGATTAACCCGTACTAATGTGCCGTTGCCCGGGGGACGCTTGAACGTACTAATCGTACATCTTTTCCGTGGAGGCTCTTTCCATTTCCCGATGAGATGAGGTGATGTTTATAGTGAATGCAAGAGACTCGCAGATATCTGAGTCGCGTTTATCCGAGGCTCCGTGTTAACCGAGGCGGTTATTTTTGAAAGATTCCAATTTTATAAAATAGGTACAATATACACTTAGTAATATAATGTGTTTTAATAAATTAATAATTTGAAACTTACAAACAATATATATATTCTAGTGATTTATAACCTATAAATCCTACACGCTCCGTATCATCCGAGTTTTCCATATCTGAAGTAGGCTCGGTCCCAATTACGGTTATGCGTGAGTCTACTGTATGAGAGTGTGAAACCGGTGGAAACACTTAAACCCAACTTAAGCTTAGTTATTATTATTATTATTATTATTATTACCCGCCTCGGTGGCGTAGTTGGCTAACGCGCTTGTCGTGTTGAGCTCGACTTCTGAGGACGGGGAGATCGAGGTTCGAATCTAGGTCGGGTGAACTGGGGGTGGTTTTTCCTAAATGGTTTTACACTCTACCTCCACGCAAATGCAGGTTCACTTCCTCTAATTCAACCTTCCCAATTCCTAATCCATTAGAGTAATTAGTACTTAAAGCGTATAACCCGAACGGGTAGTTAGACGCGGTGCTAAATATTAATATTAATTAATTATTATTATTAATATTATTATTATTATTATTAGCACCACGTCTTACTACCCGTTCGGGTTGTACGCACTTACGCTAATGTGTATGATAAGGTTATTGTGAGATGAAATGGCGGACCTACAGTTTAACGTGGGTTCTGAACCAAGGTGGAGGCCTGGCATTCCACACATTCACAAGTTGTGATTGATACACATCTTGTCAGAGGTGAAGGAAGGGTTTGGCAATCAAATAAATCTGTGCCGGGACCGAGGTATGAACCCCGGACCCCTAGCACAGAAGTCCGACACCTTACCCCTAGACCATCAGATCACTCTTAAGCATAGTTAACCAAACCATGGTAACCGTTGGGGTAACTCCCTTTTCGGGAAAAATTAGATACCAGCCGAGAATCGAGCTCGGTACCCCTATACTCATATCCAGGTACACTGACCACTACACCACGGGGCAGGTACGTTGACGAAAATAACACGAAACACCCCGTGAGGTGGCTCAACAGCTGACTGACGAGTAATAAAACATATCGCATCACTTATCTAGGACGTTGAAAAACCATCTCTGAAATACTCTAGTTCGAATCCTGGCTGGGAAAGAGTTTTAGCCATTTATATTGAGAAAGAAGGTAGGTGAGAAAAAAAATTGAGCTCGGGGTTCTTTAAAATGCGATCCCAAGCGCAAACAATCTCAACTTGTGTTAAAGGGGTCACCGACCGTAGCACTAAGGACTTTCAGAAATACATAGTTATTTGAGAAGCGGTTTGTAATTTTAAAATATTGCTTATTAATGATATCAACATTTTACTATTGGATTAAAAACCTTACCCGCTTCGGTGGCCGCTTGGTCTAAGGTGCTACTCTCGTGTTAAATACTAGACTGCCGATGGTGGGGGGATCGAGGTTTAAATCTAGGTAGTGTGTATTGAGGCTGGTTTTTCCGTAGGGGCCTACTGGTATACATATATGTAGTGTGTTAAAGAGTTCAATGGCTAAAACAATAATAATTATGATATTTTTAAATTAATGTTGATCATGACTTTAATAAGATTTATTTTTATTCTTCAAATGTTTTATTGCTTCTCTTTGATCTCCCTCCCAAACTTACTGACTCTTGGCGGCACACCGGTTGTGAAACGCTGCCTTAGACTATGCGACCACCAAAGCGGGTCTAATACAATTTATTCTTGTAGCAACGT
Organism: Timema californicum; assembly: GCA_902141385.1. Classification (NCBI taxonomy): domain Eukaryota; kingdom Metazoa; phylum Arthropoda; class Insecta; order Phasmatodea; family Timematidae; genus Timema; species Timema californicum. Next base: position 50,767 of record CABFOW010001798.1, read on the forward strand.
AGAAACTTAATTGATATAATAATTGGTTATTAAATATGCGTCCATAAAGTGTTTGAACTGGCGATTATAGGGCGATCGGGGTTCGAATTCCGGTAGAATATACTGAGGAGGGTTTTCCTAAATGGCTTTAAATTCTCTCTCCTCGCAAATACGTGTACACTCCCTCTAAATTAAAACCTTCCTCATCCCTAACCCATTAACGTAATTAATACCAACATTTTCGTAGACTATAACCTGAACAGGCAGTAAGACGCGGTGCTAAAAAAAAGTGTTTGATCAAAGCTGTACAATATTTTAAGTGTTTTGCACAGAACTGCTACGTCATTTTATAATTAAACTGGTTCTCGTTTCTTGGCAAGGCTCTCATTGACCAGAAATAACTTCTATCACATGTACCGGAAGCTGAAGATGATGAGTTGAAGGATTTTGTAAACTGAAATAACACAAATCAAATATGTTAGGTACATAAATACGTTTTACAGACGAAGCTCGTCTGTTTGAACTTCAGGCTAGATTCAAGAGTGTTTTAGTATTGCCATTTAATTTGTTATAGGCGTCTTTATAGGCACTTAACACGTCTTTTGTTTTTAACGATACCCACATATTAAGGCGAGAAAGAAGATGTGAGTAAAGGTCGGTGTTGTTGCAGTTTTCATGGCAAACTTTTTTTTGTTGGCAAAATAAAGAAATATCACAGTTTGATTTTCTACACATGGTAATAAATTGTTAGGGGACCTGCCTGTCTAGGGGTATGGTGTCGGGCTTCTGTGCTGGGGGTCCGGGGCTCAATCCTCGGTCCCGGCACAGATTTATCTAATTATCAAACCCTTCCTTCACCTCTGACAAGACGAGTATTAATCACAAATTGTGAATGTGGGGAAGGCCAGGCCTCCACCGTGGTTCGGACTCCACGTTAAACTGTATGTCCTCCATTTCATCTCACAATCACCCTACCATTACACATTAGCGTAAGTGCGTATAACTCGAACGGGTAGTAAGACGCGGTGCTAATAATAATAATTGATGTTCAAAAACGGTTGAGATTACTATTTGAAGAAAATTAAACGTTTATACTGGATAAATATTTTATTTATTTCGCCGAAATCTCTATGAAAATTGCAAAAATAACCAAACTGTTATTATCTGGCAATACCTACCATTCCATCAATAGATCCCCACATTATTGAAGTAACATATCCTTATTATGTGATATTTAATATGAGAATGGCGGTTTTGAAATTCCATAACATCCCCAAAATATACCCCCGATTAAAAAAAAATAATTTTCTGTTTTTACCCCATTAAAAATGACTTCGTTTGCTGGAGGGAGATAATTTCTATTCTACCCGCTTTGGTGGCCGTATGGTATAACGCTCTACTCTCACACTAGTCTGCCGATGACGGGGAGATCGACGTTTGAAACTAGGTCTGGCGTACTGTAGTTTTTTCCCAAAATGATTTTCCACTCTTCCTCCCCGCAAATGCGTTTACACTTCCTCTAAATATAACCTTCCTGACCCCTTAAACCATTAGCATAATTAGTACATAAGCGTATAACCTGAACGGTTATTTAGACGGTGCTAAAAAACTATGTTTCTGGCATTTTACCTAATTCGTACAACTTCTACATCTCACGTAAAAAGTTCCTGTAAAGGAGTTAATTTAAACCTTTCATGATTAAAAAACTTAAATCTATAAGTTTAAGGCGACACTAACTTTTTCTAAAGGTCTCTACAGGGTGTACGTGTTAGATACCCAATTGAGCACTTCCTAACGCGACTCACAAGCAAGACCAGCCGTGCTGATCTATCGTCTGCTCTCTTGACTTTGTATAGGAAGGCCGGGCTTCAATCCCAAACGGTTTCAATCTGTTTGTCGGTTAGTAGTGTTACCTCTTCACTCTAGAATAGATATGATGAGACAATTAAGATTAATCCTTGCTGTGTCCTTATACTATTTATAAGAAATTTCAAATAGCCTTATCAGGCGGTGAGATACGTAGAACAAAAGGAAAAAAATCAAGCGCCATAATAATTATTTGACGTTATTTGTGTTGGCAAGTTTCCGATGTTGATAACATAGGCGTATGGCTGGAAAAAAAAGAAGAAAGACAAAAGTAATGGACTTCGACACGATAATTTTGAATGACCACTTTAAGAACCCTAATTACTCGTACTGATTTATAACAAAATGTGTTTCGTCGATGTAACAGCTTATTCCTGATCCCACCCTATGAAATCAAGGCTCTACATATTTAGGGCTATCAATCACTGAGCTCTCTAAAAACCATTACCCTTCTCCATTATACATTCATTCTCTGCGGGTTTTATTCTTCGAGGTCTAAATACTAGGGGATAGTCTGTTCGACAAAATTATAGGACACCTTCAACAAAGAAAAGTCACGAATTTTTGTTTTTGCTAGTGAGAATTTGACGTGCACTTTTCAACCAGCTCATTAGAGTAGGGTCTGACTTAGCTCTAAAACAGCCAATACAACTTGTCCCCCGACCATTTATTCTTAAACTTGAAGGCGATAGCCGTAATGTTATTAACAATGGTGCTTTTTTTTTTACCGTAACGGGAATTTAACCCGGGATCTTTAGAAGGCAAACGCTCCTCAGACTGAACTTGTCTGCGAAATATTCGTCTTACTACCTATTCAGGATACACGCATATGTACTAATTAATCTAATGTGTTAGGGATTAGGAAGGTAGTATTTTAAGGAAATGTATCAACATTTAAATGGAGGGAAATTGGGAAGTAATTTAAGGAAAACAACCCTTAGTAGAGCTTCCCCCGGCCGGGATTAGAACCTAAATCTGTCCATCACCGGAAGACTGAACTGGACGAGTTTTAGTCAACGTGCCCACCGATGTATGAGTGTTAAGTACGAATCCGTCTCACCCAAGAGATAAAACCTATCTTAGATAGGTAGCACAGCTTAAATAAGACGTCGCAACGTGTGTTCTGATGTATACAACAGTAGAACTGAGCCCGGTGAAACAAAACCATCTTACAACATTAAAACAATACAACAAATGGAAAAAAAACAACATAAATATATTATAACCACGTCTTACTACCTGTTCACACCATAAGTATTTTTGATAATAATTACACTAGAGAAGGGATGAGGAAGGAAGCATTTTATAGAAAATCTACCCGCATCTGCGGGGAAGTAGAGTGAGAAACCATTTTGGAAAATCCACCCTAAGTAGACCCAATCGGGATTCGGACCCCTATTTCCCCTTCATCAGCAGGTCAGTCTAACATGAGAGTAGATGTCTTAGACCATTTGACCACTGAAGCAGGCAATAATTATTTTAGAAATGATTACAACTATTAAACTGATATCAATTTTGCTGTTGTCAAGTGAATAATGAAGAATGCCACACTTGGGAGTTATTTCTGGTTCTAGCGTAGCCAAACCATGTATATGTTAATGTGAATGTGCTGAATTAGCTATGTTGTAAAATAGCCAGTGAATGTATAGAATCACTAAAAGCGATGGTTTATCTAACACATAATAGGGTTTATATAATTTACCATTGATTTTATAAATTTCCAAATGCAGTTTTGTGAAAGTATGAACTTTATTACCTATATTTACCGGTGATCTTTTAAAATATCTAGTGTATGTGGATAAAAAATATATAAATAAAGATAAATATAGAACATAAATCAAAACTAACCTAAACTAACCTAACTAAGCTAAAATGAACTAGTCTTGTCTAAACTAACCTAACTTGCATAAACTAACCTAACCAAACCTAATCTTCACGTGACTTATTAATATTCACTGGTGGTTGATGGTAATTTTGTACACTCACCGGTGATTTTGTAAAATGTTAGGCGTATATGTGAAATAATACATTTTTTTCATTCCTCAAGTGAACCAGTGCCTTTGTAGAATCACCGGTGTCTTTAATAACGCTGCACACTCACAATAACATATGTAATATTCCGGGTAGGTGGGCTCTTAAAGCCCTTTCTAGATGTCAACAACCTGTATTAACGAAAGGGACGTGAAAAAAGTATCGATACTTTACCAATATCGATATTTTCCTTTCGATTATAGTATTTTTACCCGATAATTTTACTGATATTAGTACTCACAATCCTGGTATCGGATCGGTATTGAAAGAAACAACATTTTCGCTATCTTCACTCATACTGGTATTGAATGTTTACTAGGGTGGACTTCGGAGAAAGAACAAATGACACTATTTCTTAATCCTCACTCATTTTCTGGATGTCCTGATGCCTGACCGGGTGACGAGGCGATTGGAAACAAGACGTCTACTTACTAAATCTTCCTTTATCAATGAGCTAGATCATCACAAACTGAACAAAATAATCTTTTGTATAGCTCAATAATTATAACTTTCAGTGTTTAGATAAAATGAAAATACAATTATGATGCAAAAGTTGAAATTAAAACCACTAAATAAAAAAATAATTATCCAGATTAAAATTTCGATACCGATACTTACTGTTATCGATACTTTTCTTTCGATACTAGTACAATATCTATATTTTTCTTTCGATGTGTTTAATGAGCACAGTATCGATACTTTTCTTTCAATACCACATCCCTAATCAAAGAACCTAAGTGCACGAGATAAGTAATGTGAATTTTAAAATGAATTCTCCAAGAATCCACATTGAGAGGGAGTGGTATGTAAATGTAATCATCGCATCCGGCCAGGATTCAAACCCCCTGCTCACGTGAGCCAAGAGTCAAGGCCCGCTAGTGCGTCTGTCGGTAATTTTAGAGTTGGGCTAGCCGCTCTGTCCCCACTTCAATCGACGTACAGTACCTTTGCTCTTCTCTAACATCAACTGGTGCTAAGCCAGGCGGCAAGTTGTGTCAGTGACATCACCAAGCCGCGCCGCGCCAAGGAAATAAGACAAGGAAGGTCCAGAAGTTTTATACAGGACTGTATCGAGTCCATCCAGTGTAGGAGGAGTGCTAACTGACAGCTGTAACAAGATTTTTTTACCCTCTTCAGTGGTCGCATGGTCTAACGCGCTACTGTCGCAGTGGACTATATTAACGATGACGGGGAGATCGAGGTTCGAATATAGGTTGGTTTTTCCTAAATGGGTTTCCACTCTACCACCATGGAAACGCAGATACACTTCCTCAGATTTCAATCCTCCTCATCCTTAATACAGTAGCGTAATTAGTATATATGTGTAGAATCAGAACCGGTAGTAAGAGTCAGTTATACATAAATTATGTATAGGTTATGTTTAATCTAAAACAATTATTTTTAAATTTTATTTTATTTGGTCAAATATGGTAAAATGGTTTCACTGGTCTCAATTCCACTTTTTTTAAAAGTCGAATACAGAAAGCCGTACCACATAACGACGTTTGGTTCAAGCTCTACAACCCATCCAAATTAAACCTTCTTTATTATATGAAGCACACTTTCGATCACCAAGATTGATTGAAAGTAAATTTGATATGCTATTTGATGTCTTGGATTTATTAATAATTATAAAGTTAGACCCTAGAATAAAATGTTATAAAAAATCACTGTATTCTTTTTATTTTTATATTATTTCTATTTATTTTCCGCGTCCCACTACCTGTTAATGCTGTACGTATAACTGTATCATAATTACTCTAACGGTGTATGAATGAATAAGGAAGCATTTTAAAGATCATCTACTTGAATTTGCATGGAACGAGAGTGGGAAACCACTTAGGAAAATACACTCTCAATAGCCCTACCTGGATTTGAACCTCGATCTCCCCACCTTCAGTAGGCCAGTCTAACACAAGAGTGACGCCTTGGACCATTCGGATACTAAAGCGGGTATCGATGATTAATTCTATCAGCACACGAGAATTTCTATGAACGAGAGCGAAAGGACCAAGATATTTTACCAGAAAATAGATTTTTACATACCTTCTAAGTTCCTTTTACATGCCACAAGTCGACATCGGACCGACGGCTTTACTTCCCCTCCAAAGGAAATTTTGCAACGGATTTTTATCGCTCTGGAAAAATCCATTGACCCTGACTGAGCTTGAACCTATGAACACCGGGTGCTGAGGTGAGCACCTTACCCCAAGACCACCGAGGTCGGTGATAAATTAAATGGGCTAGTAATTTAAATAAAATAATTATTTCTTCCACCATTGTGGTAACATGAGTTTCCAGTTTTTAAATAACAAACTTCTATTAAAATCAATATTTAGAGTTTAGATGCTATCCGTGAGGGAGACGGGCTATCAATCTGGCAAGGTAAGCGGTTTATGACAGAGCAGGCTCTAGTTGGAATGTTGCAGCTGCTCCTAAGGGCTACCACAAGGCAAACAGCTTTCTTGCAAAGCATTCCAAGTTGCCTATGTTTACTCTGATACGATTACATCAAAGCCGACAGATTCAATCCCCACGAGCCTAAAATCTTTCATAAAAAATAACATTTTAAATAAATTAGTCAATTTTAAAGTTTAAAAAGTTAAACTAATATTTAAAAAAACCCACCATATTATTTACATGTTCAAATCCTAAAATTATTAATTAAATTAAATTATACTTTACTTGCAACGGTAGGAACGTGGACAAAAGCGACAGTTTATTCTTTTCTGGTTTGACAATCGATCATAAGGTCTGGAACTAAATGCCGGCCTGATACAATGAGTTGTTTTCCAACTAGTTATTCCCTACACAGAGGTGTTTTTTCCTAATTTTTTCCTCTCTATCTTCCATGAAAATTCAGGTAAACGTCCTCTAAATTATAGCTTCCTTATCCCTACTCCATTTGTGTAAATATGTTATGTAAATATACCCATATATTTTAAGGTTGATCGATTTAAATAACACGATTATTTAAATAAGATCTGAAATCAACTAGACCCTTATAGCAGCAATGATTGTAACTTCGAGTTTTTAAGAAATAAATAAGCTATGACTGAAATTTAATTGTTTTGTTAATTTATAAATATATACATATACGAAATTGGTGAAAACAATAGGCATTCTCATATTGTGTCTCAGTTGTTGTTTATATTTTTGGACATTTGTTTAGTTTTTATTTATGATTATAAAATATTCTTATGAACATAAAATTATAAAAAACGTATTAATATACACGTGATTATGACTAATTTTTATATCCATTACAAAGCAAGTATTTTGTTAGCAAAAACATTTTATATATATATATATATATATATATATATATATATATATTTTTAGGTAAACACTGTGATAATTTACAAGGAAAACATTAATCTTGCAACACAACTAAGTGCTTGGTTATTAATTACTTTCTTTTGACATTACAAAACCAATTTACTTTATTTAGGTTTTTTAATCAATACTAATCCCATGCTAATACGCACAAAACAAATGAAGGGTACAAGGGAAAAGGAGGAAAGCCACAATATACACTTTTTCTAGGAGACATTTTATATCTCAAACCCCATAAAGACTCCAGAAAATACTTTTTATGATTAATTTAAATGTGACAAATACCTCTTTTAACCATAATATAAAGTGCATTAGAATGGTATCAAGATTGTCTAGCAGATGACAGCACTAACTCTATTTGACTAAAATTGGGCTTCACCCCTATTTCCCATGTATCCTTCAAATATAAAAACGCTGAAGTGAAGAAATCTTATTTATATAAAAATATGATTTAATTTAAACCAATCCCATATTATGAAAGAACTACATTATTTAAAACAAAATTATTTTTTATCGGCCCTGCTATATCTATATTAATAAAATTAAGAGTTTGTGTATCTGTCTGTCATGAGAATTGCGTGACATCGACCGCACTCAGAGATCTGAAATTTAAATATTAGTAGCCCCCGTGCATGAACATGTGCACCTTGAAAGCAAAATTTTGAAATTTTGAAGAGATTTTTTAAATTAGTTAAAAACTGAAAAAATGTGAGAAGGCTTTACTACCACATTTCATACAATTTGTAATGTAGTTTGGTGCCCTTGGAAGTTTGGCTGGCAGGGAGAATAATCAAGACGAATTGGGTATCTAAAACAAACGCTGCTTCTCAAGTCACCATAATATATTCATTTGTTATTATTATTATTAGCACCGCGTCTTACTACCCGTTCGGGTTATACGCATATTCATTTGTTAGATGTGATTTAATTCTAATAAATAGCTTTTGTGTATTAATACGCTTTCTACCTGTTAACATTTTTATACTTTATAACCTACACCCTTTATACCCTTTTTACCAATTTTAAATCTTTTTATCCTTAAATGTGTCTCCGGGGCTAGGCCGGGTGATTAATTGAAAAAAGGAAAAAATGCAAAAAAATAGTAAAAATGGTAAAAAGTTAATCTAATCAAAAAGGGCAATAAGGTCAAAAGGGCAAAAATCGCAAAACTGTCTAAAAATGACCAAATGACAAAAGAGGCCACAGTTGAGTAAATAGGATAAAAATGGCAAGTGAATTATATAAAAGTTAAAAGGGGTAAACTAAATAAAAATTGTAAACAATATTAAAAAGCAATAAAAGGGGAAAAATGAGTAAAAAAGGAGAAAAATTGGTAGCAAGGCAAACGGGGTAAAAAGAATAAATGGGGTGAGAAGGATAAAGAGAGTAAAAAGGGTGCAGAGTATAAAGAGTACTGGGTAAAAAGGGTAAAATTTTAAAAATAAGAGCATTAAGACCAAAAAACAAACATGGTAAAAAGGACAAAAGATAAAGGGTAAAAATAAAAAGGGTATAACCTAATGGTTAAGAGGGGTGAAAAATTTAAAGAGGTAAACATATTAAAAAGCCGAAAAAGTGGTTAAAGGTTTAGAAATATTAAAAGCCCAATGGAGTAAAAAGGCTAAAGATGGTGAAAGGTTAATAAGGGTAAAAAGGTTGTAGGGTAAAATAAAGTTAAGAGTAGGTAACAAGGGTAAAGGGTAAAAATGGTAAAAAGTAAATTATTCAAAAAGGACAATAAAAACAAAAGGGTGAAAATGTCCAAAAATGACCATGATGTCAAAAAAGGCAAAAAGGGTACAACTGAGCAAAATGGTAAAAAGGGCAAAAAGCAAATCATAAAAAATAAAAAGGATATAAAGGTTAAAATGGGTAGAATAAATAAAATATGTAAAAAGATTAACAAGCCGCAAAAGAGGTTAAAAGGGAAAGAAGGGGTAAAGAGGGTAAAAAGGGTAAATGGGACAAAAAGTGTATTGATTTAGGAGAAAGAGGGTAAAAAGGCTAAAAACGGTAAAAATAGCTCAAATAATCTTTAATTCACTTAACTACAGCCCTAACCAATTATTTATGCTGTGATACTATTATTTATTTTTTTACTAGCGCCAAAAGGCAAGAGCTCAAAGTATTGTGTTTAGAGGAGTTAAAACATAATCTTCAAAAGAAATGTCAGCTTTTAAAACCTGTTTAGATTAGTTTTCGAGTTTTAAATTGTGTATTAGTTGGTCTACTTTCGCGTTTTATATCACAATCTAAACCAATAAACAATTAATACTCAGGTGACCTGGCGGTCTACAGATAAGGTGTCAGACTTCTATGCTAGGGGATCGGGGGTTTAATCCTCGGTCCCGGCACGGATTTGTCTGATTACCAAACCCTTCCTTCACCTCTGACAAGACTTGTATTAATCACAACTTGTGAATGTGTGGAATGCCAGGTCTCCACCGTGGTTCGGATCCCACGTTAAACTGTAATCATCTCACAATCACCCTACCATTACACATTAGCGTAAGTGCGTATAACCCGAACGGGTAGTAAGACGCGGTGCTAATAGTTATAATAATAATAATTATTATTCAAACATAATTTAGGATTTGTTTGCTATTTCTTGTGGTTTATTTTATAAAGTAAAAATAACAAAGCTACCGACTTATAGATTATCGTGCGTAGAACCAGCTAGTTTTTCATATGTAACGGACGGTTATTATGGATTTTGTTTGTGGCAAAGAATTAGTTAAAAGCCTGCCATCAAACCCCTTTGTAGAAAAATAAAGAAAAGCTCTTTCTTACAAAATACATTTACTAATGTCTCAATTTTCTATAAAAAATGGGCATGATTAATGATGTAGGATGGTACATATAGACGTAGGAATTTATATGACGTTTTATTACGTATAATACATACACAAGCACTTGTTTTATTATTGAGCTTGCGTTAGCCCTTTATCATGGCTGAGTCATTAGGGGTATCTGATATATTATGTCAAAGACCTTAGTTCATTTCCAGGAGGTGCCTAAATTGATTAAGTGTTCATGCAAATCTGCATTTTATCATTTTAATAACATACCTTTCTTTATAATTCGTTGCTTGGAGTTAAGTGTAATATTTAGATTAATTCAGTTTTTTAAAGTCATGTACGGGTAGGATTGTGAAGCTATTTTTTTTGCAAAGTGACGTCATAAATACAAGTTAATAATAGGCCTAGTATAAAAAAGATACACGAGCCAATAGTGTGTACCGACTTAAATAGCTTGATAGGTTGATTATATAGGCATATAAGACGAGAAGGGAGTGTAATTTTTTTTTATAAAATAGAGCTAGATGAAAATCAAACCCTGGGCTCCTGGACACAATCCTTCTATTGTAACAGTACTATTTCACGTAGCCCACGTCTTACTACCCATCCGAGCTATCGTTATATCAACGAAATAGAATAAGGACGAAGAAGGTAGAATTAAGAGGAAATTTACCTATAATTGCGTGGTGTGAGGATGGGGGAACCAATTATATATAAAAAAAATACGTCAGTTATTCCTTTTCCCCTTCACGGTAACACTAAAGCATGACGAGACTGACGTCTTGTTCCGCGTCCCCAACCGGTGAGGCTTTTTTTTTTACATCGCGTTTTAGAACCCGTTCGGACTCCGTACAGTACATAGATTAAATACAATAATGGAATGGGAATGAAGAAGGTACAATTTGAGAGGAAATGTACCCATATTTGCTTGGAGAGAGAGAGTAGAAAATTAAAACAAATATTTAGTACACCCAACTGGAATTCGAACCCCGATCTCCCCATCAACAAAAATCTAGTCTAACACGAGAGGGTTAACTTGCTAAACAGCAAGTTTTCAAGATGTAATTGTCTTCGTTTTGTTGGTATCGACAAAGTAAGTATTATTATTATTATTAGCACCGTGACTTACTACCCGTTCGGGTTATACACACTTACGCTAATGTGTAACGGTAGGGTGATTGTGAGATGAAATGAAGGACCTACAGTTCAACATGGAATCCGAACCACGGTGGAGGCCTGGCATTCCCGACAAAGTAAGTGGTTCTAAGTTCTGACCAAGGTGGAGTGTGAAAACGACTTTGAGTTGGTTTTCGTAAACAAAAATAGCGGTTGAGGCAGAGTAGATAGAACAATTGTTGGATTAATTTATGTAAACCTACGCGTACCACAAATCAACCGAAAATGCCTTATTTAAATTTATTCCTAGATTTGTGTTTATTTTCACTTGGCTTTTATTTACACAACATATCTTGTAAAAATTAAGTTCTCAAAAATAACCTTCAGAAAACATGAGGTATGTACAGTAGCTCCATGGCTTCTTTGGTGCTGACTGACAGCTTACAGTTTACAACTCTCAGTCAATATTTAGGTATATACCTAAATTTTGACTGTCAGAAGTGACAGCTGCTAAACACATGTTTTTGCAGATCATATGGCATCAGCGTAGGGATACATAATTTGGTCTGGTAGCTATTCAAAGCCGTCAACTGTCAGCTGTGAGCTGTCAGTCAGCACCAAAGAAGCCATGGGGCTACTGTATGTAGGCTAATAGTAAATAGGTATAGAGCAAATTGTACTCTCTTTATTTTATCCATAACGAGACTTTTTTTAAGTACCTTTCCCCAATAATAATATATAACTATAGATACATAGACATATATTAGTCTTAAAAATGCGTAAGAATATAGAAAACAAAGGAGTATAAGCGAAATTAAATGCTACTGTATGACACTTTTATTTTTTGTTTTTGCTTATCAGTAGACTAATAAGCGCTACTTACTATCATATTATATTTCTAACTGGTATTTGCTGTCCATTTTAGTGTACTGCACATTTAACTGTTAATATCAATTGACTACGAAGCTATACTCGTTTAACTACATAAATGGCCAACGCACAATAAGATAATTACATTAGTGTGGTATGGATGAAGAAAGAAACATTTTTGGGGTAATCTACCCGTATTTGTTTGGAGGGAGAGGGGGAAACCATTTAAGAAAAAACACCCTAAGTAGATTCGACCGAGATTTGAACCCAGATCTCCCTGTATTCAGCAGTCCAGCCAAATACAATAGTTACACCTTAAAAGTCCTAGACCATTCGGCCACTGAGGTTGGTCAGGTTATTTAGTTTGTTCAAGGAAAGCGTTACCTAACCGAGGTTTGGTATCACCTCTTTAATAAACACTTGTCGCGATACCAGGAGCGCGAAAACACTCTGGTCGTTAACGTCGATATCAGATCAATTGCGAAAACACGTCTAGTGGTAGCAGAACATAGCGTGACCTTGGTCCTTCGAGCGTCGGGCTTCTCACCTCGGGAAATGACGTGTGTTAAACCTTCAGCCGCACTTGAACTAACATATCACAGCTGACATTGATCCTACCTGTCGTGTCACACTGTCACACTATTATGTTTATCTACCGAAACGGAAATAGGTACAAAAACACTAATAATATACACATTTATGCTTACATAACCTTATTTTAAAAGTGCTACCACAAGGTTATGAACGACAGAAATGAAGGACAAATTGGGGTGTGACTAGGCTATGCAATATGAAATCGCATAACGGGAAGAGGTATAATCCAATGTTTATAAAAAGAAGCTTATCTAATAGTTAGAAAATCTACTAGATTTACTTTCAAGTATTCATACGAGGTCATGTTATCAACAGATGTCACTTTTGATAAGTTTATGACGTCACTTTCGTGTTAGACCGGTGTGTTGATGACGGAGAGATCAGGGTTCAAAGCACAGTAGGGTCTATTGAAGGTGTTTTTTCCTAAACGGTTTCCCACTCTTCTTCCACGCAAATGCGCGAAGATTACCTTTAAAATGCTTCCTTCCTCATCCCAAACCCATTAGAGTAATTATTGTTGTATGCGTATAGACTGAACAGCTAGTTAGCTATACGCAGTGTTAAAAAAAAATCCTATCAATATGGACAGCAAACAATATATGTTTATGTTTTGATAAGAGTTTCTTTCTATGAAAATCCTACTATAAGAAATCTGGAAATAAAAAACTGAAATGGAGCCGGTTTGGAGCCAATCACGATAGCTTGGTTCAAATTTGGGATAAGCAAGCAGCCTTGCTGGTAGATATTAATTTTGTGTAAGTCTAAAAAAAAGGAAATTAATCTATTTTATGGCTACCAAAGCGGGTATAAAATATCTCATATAGGCTTCCAAAATTATTGTTTATGGCTTTTATACCTAATTGACGTCACATTAACACTGATCCATCTTGGGTGCTAGTTTTAATATAAGTCTCCTCGATCTATCCCTATAGCTATATAATGTAAGTACAAATGCAAAGATGTACCACTAAGAAAATTAATTATTCTATCTGTACTCACAGCTTTCCTTAAGAGGTAACATTCTTACATTTTTTATTCCACTATTGTGTGGTTTAAAATTATGACCATAGTGATGTTAGTCAAGGTAAAACAGCTACTTTTCTTTCGTTAACTGGGTGTACGTTTATGTATTATGTAACTGAAATATACAGAGGGAGGGGACGGAACCTTTTTTGTTTACGGAGGAAATAAATGGATAAATAATAAATAAAGATGAGTTTGGAGACTTACTTTCTTCACCCACCCCTACCCCTAAGCCAGAGGGTTGTGCTGGGGTTCTCCCTTGGGAACATTTTGAAAATTAGAGGGTAACTTTTTATACAATAATCGGGGCCCAATGCAAGCTCTCACAAATAGCCTATGAAAAAACCCCTCTAGAAGCTATTTGTAGTTTAAAGATATATGTTCAATCCATACACATTGGCTATCTCTACCTCTAAGAATCACACAAAAGAATAAATGGTACGGAACTCCACACGGACTTTCTCGCTCTATTGTTTTAAAATGGAGATATTTACACAAAGACTCGTAATATATGTGAAACAAAATAACACAATAGCAAACCCAAGCATAAATTGCACTTTACTTACTTTAAACATTTTTTGAGTCCCGGTTTTAAATTTTAAAATTTTATTTTTAAGGAATTATGTCATCGTTTGTATTCTTGGGCCAATAAAAAATATCGATATTAGGTCCACAAGGGTCAACAGTCCGTATTAAAATTTCGACTTCTGGTTAAAATTCTAACATTTCATTATGTATTGTACATCTTCAAGCCATCGCATTGCTATTAAATTCCTCATTTATATATTTTGACCAATAAAAACGTATTTATTGACTTGAGTTTAAAATGAAAGCGATAGATAATTGTGGTTCAAAAATTTATTCTAAGAGGTTAAAAGAAAAATAACACTAATTTTTGAGATACTTACTTGTATTTGATTACTCAATGAATAGCATTAGATAATAATATTGTAATAAAACTTAAGTAATATCTCGCTACAACTAAAGCTCACAAAATTGTATTAATAGATTGCCAATATCTCAGAAACTATTGATTTTATAAAAATATATTTTAAGTAATTATTTTTATTTTTAATAGTACTATTATTTTGCAATGATTAGTTATTTAGTATTTAAATTGCGGAGATACGGAAATTTCTGCTTCTGTAAAGTATCTTCAAAGTCATTTACACAGGAAAATGAAAATAGTGTGTTTATCTATAATCTTAATCAACACCTAGATACGAACTTTAATCAATATCGTTAGAGCTTAATTTGAGAAAATCGATTGTTATCTTTACGTTTTTTTTTTTACTAAACTGCTCTTAATTTTAAGGTTTAACAGGCACATAGACAAACATCATAGCAAAAACAACTTTTTGGGTTTCGGGGGGTCATGAGACGTCGACATCCATCAAAATTTCGGGTTAGATTCTTTTTACTGTCACAATACTTTATCTTTAGTGCTAGAAAATTTAATATATATATATATATATATGCGTATATTTTGAAATATATTGGTTTTATAAAAATATGTTTCAAATAAAAGATTTGTATTATAAATAGCCCTACATATTTGTATGATAAGTAATTTCATATCTTAAAATAGTTTCGGAAATATGATAAAAAATGAGAATTTACGCATCAAACTGGAGGCCTTAAAGTAATTTTGCCGAAATATTGAGAGTAGCCATTTTGTTTGGAATATTTATAAATATTTTAAAATGAAATTGATTCAAAATTGTTAGAGCCTATTTTGACAAAATAGACTTATTCTCCTTTTACCCTTCAGTAAACTACCCTTAATTTTAGGGTTGGATATCCAATTTAAAAAACTGCTTGGAGCAACCCTTTGAAATCCCTAGATACCAAATTTTAGCCCGATCAGTAAAATAGTTTAGGTTCTAGTTAGAGTTATAGACAGACAGATGGAAATTCAAAAACTACTTTTTCGGATTCAAGGGGTTATGAAACGTGGAGATTTATCAAAATCTCTTAGTCCGATTTTTTAATTTTAATTTTTATTTAGCACCGCGTCTTACTACCCGTTAGGGTTATACGCTTTAAGTACTAATTACTCTAATTAATTAGGAATTGGGAAGGTTTAATTAGAGGAAGTGAACCCGCATTTGCGTGAAGGGAGAGTGGAAAACCATTTAGGAAAAACCACCCCCAGTTCACCCGACCGAGATTCGAACCTCGATCTCACCGTCCTCAGCAGTCGAGCTCAATACGACAAGCGCGTTAGCCAACTACGTCAACAAGGTGGGTGATTTTTTTGATGATCATAATACCTGTAAGATAGCAACTTCAACTTTTGAAACCATTTAAATTGGGTTATTTAAATCGAGAATGTGCAGCGCAATGAAAAATATATAGAATTTTATAACTAAAGCTAAACATCACTAATTATTATATCTTTAAAATAAATGTTAGTTAAATATTTTGTCTAAACTTTCTACACACAAATCATGCCATTCATAGATTTTTTAAATCTACATAAGTACATCTGCAAACCATCGTTCGTAAATAAGTTTATTAGCAAACAACAGATTGCTCCCAGAAAAGTAGGGCACGGAAATAGATAAATGTTTGAAGCGTGTTTCTGGTTGATTCACTTTCTCTGTGTAATCTGTGTTCATTCCTCTATGGAGAATGTCTGTCCATACACATGGCTCGCTCTGTTAACAGCGGTGTGAAACGAGGCGGAAGTTGTCGACTATTTTCGTCCCACGGTACCGCCTGGTCGATACCAAGATTGAGGCAGGATTAGTGATTACACATTAGTCCGCACACAGACCAGGCGTAAATAACCGATCAAAATGATAACATAAGCTAAACAGAAATAAACTCCCTTCGGGTTTCTACTATAGTCAAGAGAAACTTTTTTTTTCAAGCAGAAAAATAATATTTTGGTCATATGGTTCTTTATTTAACAGGGCGCACTCGAATTGCGGAATAAGCTATACCTGTCAGCAGACATTCAATTAGGGGTCCACTCGAATTGATGAACAACCTGTAATCCCATTCAATTCCTAACAACATAACCTAATCCAGCCTAGCCTAACCTAACCTTAACTAGACTAACTTAACCTAGCCTCCATTTTCTATTTTGAGTAAAGTCGTTATGAATTTAATTTTTATCCCGCAGTTCGTGTAAGTGTATAACCGAGCTCGGATGATTTATTCCGCAGTTCATCTGCATCGATTTAACAATCTCTTTTAGCAATAAAACAAATAATCATTGTCATAATATTATTATTTTAAAGATAATATCTTTTTACTACGTGGGCTCACACGTCAATTCTATTTTTAAATGCTAGTATTGTTGTGCATTTAAGCACATTATCCAAACACAGCCTTATAATATGGTCCAACGACTCATTAGTGGTAATCGAAGCTAGGTCCTCTAATTTTAGTTTATAATTTGTTCTTACTGGTATGTACCTGCTTCGAATGTATGTAGCTTCTTTATACTTAGTAAAAGTCGATTACATTAGAATTGTGTTGTGTGTCACTTTATTAACCTCCATTTGTTGTGTTTTGTCATAAAATATATTCGTAGTTCAAGAAGTGGCTTAGCAGTGTAAGGTGTTACATCCGCATTGCTTTTGACTGCCATTGACGGGAATATTAGTCTTCGAATCTCGGACGGATGGTTTTGCACATGGGGTTTTCACCGCGGTTTTTTCAGTAATTATATTTTTACAGTGATTTTTTCTATTCTTTCTTTAAGTACGAAGCAGGAGTAATTAAATGTCAAAATAAAAATCCTATATTTCACAAATATATAAAAATGTATAATAATATTAATATATAATTATATATTATATGTTTATTATATATAATAATTATATTATATATTAAGTATTATAATATGTACAAACAACATATGATAAACTGACATATTGTGTTTTTCCAGAGCCAGGCCAATGAAAGATGGCGGCCCATGGCCATCTCCAACCCCTCGACGCGACTGCGTGCTGCTCGCTCTATGCCCCAGTGGGTGGTGAGTTAAAGAACTACAAACACTTTGGAATAGAAGCAATGAGATGAGACGTTGAATTTCTATAATATGATTTTGATAGAAATACAGTTTGAGAAAATATATATTTGTTGTCAACAATTAAAACATTTTACTCAATTTGTTAATATTATTTTATAGGTATTGATAATATTTATCAAGGGTGACTGCTGTAGAGAATAAGATTTGACGTATGCATCCGTGAAATAAGATCTAAATTTAACTCCCGATTAACCGCGGTAATGGAGGGAACGAGTGCCGCGGATAGCACAAAACCGCGGATAGTCAGAATATTTAGCAAAACAAGAGATTGTAGCACATTCACTTCAAACTAGTTACTTATATATCGTGACTGCTTTTATGAACACATCATTATATTTCACGCTCTAAGATAATAATAAAAACCTTTAAATTTATGTATAGTTTACTTAAAATGAACACACCACTTAAAAAGTTTGTATTAGTCTTCTGCTTCATTGCGGCTTTTTCCTTTTTTCCTTTTCCCGCTATATATGTTCCGTAAAATCAGCTTGTTAGATAAAAGCAAGTCGTCTTCTTGTTTCAGATGACTAAGCAGGTTCGTTATGGGTCCATTCCGATGCAATCTCCCTTGAATAAACTTTTTGTTTCTCTAGCCATTATCTCTTCCCTATGGATTTACCAAGTACAGGGTGGCCCACGGAAAAGTATCCCACCTCCTATATCCAGTAGGCACCTCACTCTGAATTGGAGAAGGTCAATCCCTTTCCACCCATATTGTGACATAAATAATGAGTCAATAAAGCTTTAGACAAGCAGTTCACTCGCTCATTCTTCATGTCACAATATAGGTGGAAGAGGACTGACCTCCAATTCCGAGTGAGGCGTCTGCTGGATGTAGAGGGTGGGCTACTTTTCCATGGGCCATCCTGTAAAACCATCGGGAGCCCTGTATTCCCCATCAACGTGGCGTTTTTCAAAAACGTATCCCCTGCTGATGGCAATACTGCGGTTGAGCCGCAAAATGGATAATCGAGGGTCTACTGTATTAACTTTTTATATATGTCAGAGAAGGAAGGCCCTTCCTGTGCAAATTCAACTGAAGCTTCGAATAACTCTGAAGGCCGATTCACACAGGACGCTAATCTAAGATTTGCTCTGCTAATTCTTTAGAAAAATAGTGGACCATATATTTAAATGTGTCGTTTCACACAGAAAGCTGAACTAAGCTAAGCTAGGCCTTGCTACGCCACATAATGTTTTTTTTATCCGATTTCTGGCAGGGCAATTTTTCCATCACCCATCTTGAAATCTTACGTTGCGCATGCGCATAACGCAGCTTGGTCTCCATGATCAACAGATTCAGTGCTGGTTTGGTGAAAATAACTAAAGAAGTGTTGAAGTTTAGTTTTGAGTTTGTTACACGTGTATTTAAGTAATAGTCTATTTAGGTTTTATATTTAATAAATGTTTGTAGATTTAAAATTGAAGCGTTAATTGAACAAGTCGAGCCTCCACCTCTTAAATTTTCTTCATCTTCCAAAACAGCTGCTAACAGCAGCATTTTCTCTTCCTCAGTACTATCATCTGAGCTCAAATAAGACATTTTGGAGAACGCCATAACTATACTTCACTGGAGCAGACCAGAAAGGAAAAAACAATGAATTCTGGAGGGAAAAGAGAGTTCATTGCTTAGTTTAGCTTGTGTGAAACCAAACTAACAAAACCTTAGCACAGCACAACTTAGCTTAGCATTCTGTGTGTACCTGCCTTTACCACAACCCGTATTTCCGAGTGTGCCTTTGAGCATCTTGAACACTTTTCCTTTTCGAGTTTCACATTTGGTATTCCTCAATAATTTGAGACCATTCGAGACACAAACAAGTCGAACTGATCCCTATCATTAATTCTCGAAGGGGTAAACCCACTCGAAATAAAAACAAATCGAAGGGTTTAACAGTTTAGGTGAATAAAAATGGCGCGTATCTAATACATTTGCTTGCAATCCAAGAATTAGAAGAACGTAAACTTGAATTAAATAGGCCATTTTGAATATTTAACGATAGGGATAATGCATTTGCCATTAGTGATAAAGCATTTGCCATAAGTGATAAAGCATTTGTCAAGCTATTTAGATTGAATAAACGTAGTGCAAGTTATTTAACTGACACATTAGAAGACATCGTGGAGGGACAATCTCGAACGTCTGCATTATCTGTTTTTACAAAGGTTTGTTATGCTTATTATTTTTCTTAGTAAAAATACTAAAGTGTTGAAATAAAACAAAAAATTTAGTTTATCAGGCTTTGAAGATAAGACCTTCAATAAATTCCAGACGAATATGTGTTTGCTCATAAGTAACATTTCTTTTTGACATAATAAAAGTATTCTAGTAAATTTATTTACAATAGTAAGAAAATTGGTTATGTATCACAGAGATAAATATTGTCCATATTGGAAAATATTTAACGTTGATCCTGTGCTGGGATTGGTTAATCTCACCAGAAACTAGTTCGTTGTATGATCAATTAGTGTATACAACTTAAATCGAATTCGAATGGTTGTTTTCTAGACCACTCATCTCGAATACGAACGATTTTAGTTCAAGAATACAACAATGTTTTGTCAGCGTGTTTTGAAGCGTTCGAGAAGGCTAGGTTCGAGTTCAAAACGAGAGATCTCGGGAATAGGGGTTTATATCGTTTCTCAACCGCTTTCACAGCAGGATTATTAGATTCTGTTTTAAAAAAATAAGAAATCCGTTATTATTGCTATTGATACTATACCACGGTTTTCAAAACTCCCTCTTCTTCCTCGTTCAACCAGTTAAAAAAAAGATAATTTTTAAACTATGGGTCATTATTTAACACATTTTATTACATTATTGAGGTAAATAATGGCAATGAACTTTTGAACCCCTAGTGCTATAGAATAATTAAAGTAATACGTTATGTTGTATCCTAAATATACTATTTTAGTAGAAAACGTTAAAAAAAATTAATGAAATATCTTTGTTGAGCAATGAGATCCACATTGTTATAGGCCTTTACTATCGTATCTTTATTATAAAGCTGTAACATGATTTATTTTTCTTTCAGACAAAATCAAACAAAAATTACCAGGCACTTTGATGTTGAAACTGGAACAGTCACGATCAAATCGTAATGTCCAGCAACACTGTTTCACACAACATGTATGCTAAGAAATTTAACCTCATTAGAATTTGAATTCGTATCAGTGGGCACGTGGACAAAGGTGTCAGTATCGTATGGTCTGGTAATCACCGAAGCAAAATGTTAGGGACAGTAACATTACTATTTTACTTGCACCATGTTTTATTTTCCATTATGTTTAAACACATGGTATAGGATTAAGGACCCATTTAGAAAAAAAAACACCTCAGTAAACCCTGCCGGAATTAAAACCCCGAACTCCCCGAAAATTGTAATCCAGCTTATAGAACTTACAGTGAGAGTAGATAAAACGCGCACGTGGCTTAAGCAACCCTGAAATTATTGTAGATCGTTATTTGTTCTAAGACTATGAAATTGTAAGTTTCAGAAATCCCAGCGATTTCCCCACAAAATATAAAATACAATGTTAACGTTAAAATTAAAATCAATAAAGGTAAGAGCAGCCTTAAGGATAAGGAACTTACTGAATATGTAGACGAGGCTCCAATATAGATGATCCATTTTATTTTAGCGAAGTTGTAACAGCCGACCGTTGACCCTTCTAATTGTATTTTTAGAGCCGTTCAGCGTCGGCCATTCCTGAAATACCTCTATGATCACCTTCAAACAAAGGAAATAACTAGGACTCACGCATGCGCAATATTTAAAAACAAGAGTTACAGAAGATAGGACATGTTTTATTTGAATATTTCGTAAAAAGACAAAGCAACTAGATAAATATTACATTTAAGATTTCACGCTTAATCCATTTGTATCATTTCAGTGCTTCTGCTTATTTCGGTAATAAAAGTGAGTCTAAGCTTTTTCAATCTAGCCACAGGTGTGGTGAATGAGAAGTGAGATTCTCCACACCATATTTAAATTGAGAAATTGTTTATTTATCAAACAATTAAAACGACACACACAGTATGAACAAGTTTATCTTAAATAAAAAAAAAACAACCCAACAAACCTTTGACTACTCAGTTACCGCTGTCTCAGACGTAAATGATCAAAATTGTTGGATATAGAAAATGTAGGATGATTTGATGCTAAATTTGACAATCCTGTTTTTTGACAAGTTGCGGAAACCTTGGCTAAATAACTGAACTTAATGCATATACGGAATGCTTCCAATGATATGCAAGAAATACGAGTATCTAGCTACAATTAGAACGTCAGTTACGCCATTAGGAAAAAGTTTATTTTACTGTGAGAATTAACAAACTCAAAATCGCCACATTTTTATAGCCAATTCACCACTTGTGGCGATTGGCAACAGAGTTGCTTACCCCAGTATTACAGTGTAAATATGGTTTATGTGTCCTTCGATAGTCATCACAATCTATTCCAAAATGATTTGCAATCCAATCAAATTTTATTATTATTGTTTGGATGTTAAAACTTGAGTCGCTAAAGTTTATTTTAGATGGGCTTTAATGAAATAGAATAAAATCAATTTCAACATGAACACACAATTAATATATTTTTATGAAATAAAGTAAAGTAGGCTAATATAATTCATCTCAAATATTACAATAAACAGTGAAAATAAAATAGAAGCAGTTTTTAAGGTTAGATTTTATCAGCTTGGCTACAGATTACTTTCAATATTCCCAAATAGTCTTAAGGCACTCGTTATTGCCTAATACGCTGACAATGAACCAAATTTACAGGGTCATAAATCATAAAATAAAGTTAAAGGTTGATTCAGTTAGTATTAATTGTATAAACTTTCATAATATACAAAGTAAAAAAAAAACATTATGAAAGAAAGCAAAATCATGATAGCTTTTAGGCAACTTTGGCTACACGAATTTGTTCAAAATAACCCTCTAAATACAAAATCAAAATTATTTACTTTATCTGGAGAATTTTGCGATCCCACTTTTTTTCTAAGATGTAAGTAAAACAGTTAGGCAAAGTCCAAAAATATCACAATTCTTGGACTAGTATGAGTTTATTTAAATATAATGGCCACCACCACTCCAATGCTCAAAATAAAATAGTTATCTAAGACATTAAATTAAACCACTACAAACAAAACGTGTAGATGTATAAAGGATTATGCATAAAACATTACTTGAATATAAAAATTCACTTTGCAAAATTATTTAAAATATATTTACTGGTGTAAAGTTAATAAACTTAAAGCATGTTTCAAATCAGGAAGTTTGTTTTCACAAATTATCAGGCAACGTATTTTCTCTCCCTCTTCTTACTACCCGTAACTATACGGTTTTGGGGTAGGGATGAGATCATTGTATTTTAAGTAATTGTGCCCATATTTGCGTGGAGAGCGAGTGGTAAACCATTTAGGGTAAAAACACAGTACATCTGGGTGGAATTTGAACCCTGACCTCTCAGTCAACGGCAAATTAGACTTTATGAGCCACACATTTAGTCTACGTACTCACCGATGCGGGAGTCCCCCCGTTTTTCAATTGTTTCTTGAAAGCTATATCTGTCTTTTATTTTCTTCATCACAACGTCGATTTATATTCTAGAGATTTGTATGTATTAATTTTTTAAACACCTTTTATTTTCCCCTACTGAAGACAACACAGTCGTAAACTTGGTTTAAGTGTCTTGAAAAGTTACAGAGAAAAATAACAAGATGGTAACAAATGTCAAGGAGGATGTCAACTTGAGTTCTCTTTTTTTGACTAGAAAGAAATCCTTCCGAACCCATACCCAAACCTGTTAAAAACAATAGCTTTCAGCGTTCTTTGAACTTTTGTTGATGGCTATGTAGTTTTAATTTGGGTTCTCCGAAGAAGGTAAAAGTAAAAGCAAATGGCATCCAAAGTAAAGGGTCCTTGAAATGAACGAAGAAAGACGGACGAACCGACAAAAAATTCCTTCCCCCTCCCTAACGCACCCATTAGAGTAACTATCATATATGCGAACAACCTAAACAGGTAGTAAAATGCAGTGATAAAAATAAATACATAAACATTATTTAATATATAATTATATTATAAAGTATATATCATTGGTCAGGTTGTATATATATATATATATTTTGCAAAATTAATACATAGTAGCTTATTTTATTATAATCCATCTAAAAACTCATCATACAAAAAATAAATCCAATACAAATATATTTAGAGGTTGCTCAATTACATTCAATTTTTACTATATGTATGTTATACATAATATAAAATATGACCAATTAGCCATGTTGTATTTTGTGATATTCATTAATAATATCGTATGAAAGAACCTTGGAACTTATATTTTGTGTTTGTGGTAGCACTGCTAAAAGATAACAAGTCATTGGTTTATTCTTGATTGTTAAACTTCTGAGTGTTTAGACTTTGATATTTATATTTTAAAAGTGGCATTAAATAAAATAGAAATTGAAGAGGATAAAATATTTCTGGTTGATCAGCAAGAACCTTGTCAAATGAAGTTGATAGGCGTGGACAAACAGCTTTCTAGACTAGAAGAACGTGCCAGAGAGTAAAAAAAATAAGGAAGAAAAATAGAAACGACGTGAAGATCAAAGACAGATCGAAGAAAGTGAAAGTTTTGACTGTTCAAGTGACAGTGATAATGGTGATGAGTATAGTGAGAGTGATGATTATGAAATCAAGATTCTAATATATCACAGAAAACAAATAACTAAAACTGAAATAAATCCTGAAGAATTGTGTTCTGACAGTCCCCCAAATAAATCACCAAGACTATCTTAAACTCTTCAGATGTCTAATCAGCCTTGGACAGAATCAATCTTTCAGATACCAAATTTACCATCTTGGCTGTAGCAATTGCGAAAGCAGATGGTCAGAGTCTGGACGGTGGCTCACTGTCTCGTTCAACTATGTACCGCAAGTGAGCAGCTCATCGATCTCTCATTACAAATATTGTACAAGAAGAGGTTTAATAAAATAAAAAAAACATTTTTGATTGTTCATTGTGATGGTAAATTGATGATTGACTGCACAAACAAAACCGACACAAAATCAAAAGTAAAGAGGCTGCCTATAGTTGTTACAGGTAATGTAGAAAAAAATATTGGAATTGCTAAAATACCATTTGGAACAAGAGAAGCACAAGAAAAAGCAACATTTCAGCTCCTTGTTCTTTGGAAAGTTGTTGATGATTTTAAAGGAATGAGTTTTGATACTACTTCTTCTAATACTGGGGTAAGAAATGGCGCATGTGCTATTATATAAAGTTATGTAGGCAGAAACCTTTTACACCTGGTTTGCAATCATCATATTCACGAACTGATGGTTGGAGGAATATTAAAAACCTTATTTGGTGCTTCAAAAGGTCCAGAAATTCCACTTTTTCAAAGAGATAAGATAATTTGGCCTAGAATCGATCAAGAAAATTTCAAAGAATTTGATGACTCACGACTGGATTTACCATAAGTACAAAAACTGAAAGAATAGGTCATCACATTTCTTCAATCTAGCCTATTATTTTGTCCAAAAAAGTTTACATGCCTCGATATGACTAAAAAGAGGTGGTGGATATTTGCTTTTTGATTATGGGAGTTTCACTTGGAGTAAAAGTGTATTACTTCAAGATTCTTGGTGCATACCGCATGGCTAGATGGATGGCAAAAATGGTTTATTGTTTTAAAATATACCTTTTTAGAGCTTAATTTAGCTTAACTGCAAAGGAGGAAAGGAATTTGAAAGAAATGTGTTTGTTTGCTTGTCTCATATAAGTGAAAGCATGGATGTCATGTCCTGAAGAAAGTGATGCTGCTATTAATGATTTGACTCTCATAATGCAAATCAAGCAGTATGTAACAATTAATAAAACAGTTTCAGAGGCCACTTTAAGCAAATTTATGGATCATTTGTGGTATATTGGACCAGAACTTGTTCGTCTTTGTTCCCTGAAAAGGTCCCCGTTGAAGAAAAACGTAAATTAGTTGAAAGCATTAAGTGTTGTGGTGAGGAATGGAATGAAAGAGGGATCAAACTATTGTAAACAAAAATGTACATGATTTTGTGACTTCTGCTTCTATTTGTTCTTTTTGTTTACTGTATACAGATATTGATTTTGTATTTAATAGCGACTCTGAAAAGTGAAAGGATTCTCACAATTATAAAGAAGTAAAAACGATAGTCAATTAATTGAAGGTCATTAATGATATTGCTGAACGTTCAGTGGAACTGATGACTGACTTTAACGAGTTAATCACAAAAAATGAATATGAAAAGCAGATATTAATCCAGGTTGTAGAAGATCACAGGAAAACAGTGCTAGACGCACGAAAGAAAACTCGGAAGACCTATATACACCGTTAAAATTGATTTTAAGTTTTAACTGAAGTAATTAGATTATCTAAAGTGATATAGCTTGTTTTACAATAGTATTAAAAAAATATGGACGATGATTAACAATGCTAAACATGTGTATTATTTAAAGTAAGTTTATTTAATTAAATTTAGCTAAAATTTTGCAGCATGCAATTGTTTTATGAATATAACAAAATAAGAAACTATGTCAAAAGAAAAGGATTTTTATTTCTGAACAGCCCTAATATATATATATATATATGTATGTATGATACATAATATATATATATGTATTATACATAATATATATATATGTATTATACATAATATATGTGTACAGTATACATGTATAATGTATATGTGTGTGTAATTTTTTTTTATTCCAGCCTTTTAATACCTATTCTGGTGACCTGGCGGTCTAGGGGTAAGATGTCGGACTTCTATGCTGGCGGCCGGGGTTCAATCCTCGGTCCCGGCACAGATTTATCTGATTGCCAAACCCTTCCTTCACCTCTGACAAGCCATCTTGTGAATGTGAGGAATGCCAGGCCTCCACCGTGGTTCGGATTCCACGTTAAACTGTAGGTCCTTCATTTCATCTTACAATCACCCTACCATTACACATTAGCGTAAGTGCGTATAACACGAACGGGTAGTAAGACGTGGTGCTAATAATAATAATAATAATAATAATAATAA
>CABFOW010001798.1:82717-128448 GCA_902141385.1 Timema californicum
CCCCCCACACCCCCTCGGCCCCTCTAATGCCCCAGTCAAGCGAGAAGGTCGCTGCCTACCCGCTAGACAAGGATGGAGACAGAGAGAACAAGGAGCGCAGCCACAAGGGCCAACAACGAGAACACGCTGGTCCCGCTGTTAGACTCTAATCTTGTTACAGTATCTTAAAAGTCATTTTCACGGGAAAATTAAAATAGCTGGTTTATTTATAATCTTAATCAACACCTATATACGAATTTTAATCAAAATCGTTAGCGCCAATTTTGAGAGGATCGATTTTTTCTCTTTTCGCCCTTTATTAAACTATTATTAATTTTTTAAGTTTAAACAGACACACAGACAGACGTCATTGCAAATACCACTGTTTAGGGTTTGGGGGGGTCATGAGACGTCGACATCTATCAACATTTCAGCTTAGATTTTTTTTTACGGTCGCAATACTTTACCTTTGACGTTCGAAAAGTTAATATATATATATATATATATATAGGTTTTATAAAAATATGTTTTAAATAAAAGATCTGTATTATAAATAGCTCTACATATCTGTAATGATGAGCAATTTCTTATCTCAAATAGTATCGGATGATCAAAAATAATCATTTACGCATCAGACTGGAGCCCTTAAAGTAATTTTGCCGAAATATTGAGCGTAGCCATTTTGTTTGGAATATTGATAAATGTTTATAAATGAAATTTAATCAAAATCATTAGGGCCAGATTTGAGAAAATCGACTTTTTTCTCTTTTTGCCCTTCAGTAAACTACTCTTAATTTTAGGGTTTGATAGCCAATTTAAAAAACCGCTCGGGGCACCCTATGGAAACCCTATATACCAAGTTTAACCCGCTCAGTAAAATAGTTTAGGATCGAGTCAGAGCTACAAACAAATAAATAGACAGACGGAAATTCAAAAAACACTTTTTTGGATTCGGGGGGTCATGAAACGTCGAGAATCCTCATAATCAAAAGTTCGATTTTTTTTGACGATCACAATACTTTCTCTAAGTTTAGGATAGCGAGAAAGTAAAAAAAGGGGGGAAATGCAGACAAGACTCAACGAGCGGAAGGTAAAGTTCCAAGAGTTTAAACTCAAGATTGGCAAGTCAAAGGGAGAATGGTGATGCCAGTGAACAGAGAGATTACCTGCGAGCATCAAGCTAGCGGACCACCATCTGGAGAGCACGTACAACTTCATCTGCCTTGTCAGTGTCTCCAGTGACAGCACAGCCATGAAGGAAGTCACCAATAGGGTACAGAAGAGTTCCCACTTCTAAGACTCCGAAGTTCCAAAGAAAACAAATTTGATAATGTTGAGCATCTTGGCCTAAGGTATCGAAATATGCACCATCACCAAGCGCGATTCATCAAGACTGCAAGCGTCAGAGATGATGAAGTTACTGAGGGCCACAACCCAAAGGATAAAGTTGGACAAGATAGGTAACGAAAAGGTGATAAGGAAAGCTGGGATCGAGACATCGCTAATGGACCGAGTCAGCACATCTCGACTTCGGTGATTCGGACACGTGATGAGGATGGAGGGAGCCAGCGAGATTAGTCCGAGTGAATCTGAAGAAAGAGAGGTGGAAGGAATACTAGTAGGAAGACCTAAAGCTCACTGGGTGGATATTTAAGTTAGGGGAAGGACACCGGACACCCAAATGGGACATAGTGGTGGAGGCTTGCCATCAGTAGGGCCTACCCAAGAAACCGGAACTGTAACCCGATAATGATGATATAGAGAGAATATTGTAATCATGAACATTTTATGCCCTGAGATTCCGATGGATTGTTACACTCTGTGGGGCCCTGAATTCTGAAAGTTCGTTTTACAAATATTATTTCGATTTTATTCTTTTAGCACCGTGTCGTACAACTCGTTGGGGCTATACGCCCATATACTAATTACGTTAATACGTTAGGAATAAAGAAGGTGAATTTAGAGGAAATGTACCTGTATTTACGTGGGGAGGAAGGGGGAGAGTTTAGATTAATTTAGGGAAAGCCACCTTCAGTAAGTACACCCGACCATAATTAAAACCTCGATCTCCCCATCATTGGTAGTTCATAGCCAATTTTTGAATATCCCAATTTTATAGAAAATGGCTTGAATGATTTAATTTAAAATAAATATAGTATGAGTGTTTTTCATGATAAATAACAATGTTTACTTGTTTTTGGACTAAACCATTATTTAAGGGTAGTTTATAACAACATATTTTTTTTTTGAAAATTTTGTTCCAAACGAAATATACAATTTGAGGATGTAAGTATGCACGATTGGGTCGTACTATTTATTTGTTTTTGTGGTTCCCCAGCAAGCCCGGAACGCGCGCCAACAGCAACACGACGAGAACACAGCACCGCCGCCTCCACCACCACCCGCAACGGAGCCACCCCCGCTGGAGCCAGACTACGAAGTCATCGAGTTCCCAGGGCAGCAGTACAGTAACACCCCACTACCGCCGAAAACAGGTGAGCGCTGGTTAATGAGGAGCAGCTCGGAGATTCGTCGATACGAAGATTCATTTGGATAAATTATTATCTCTCGTTCTAAAGTTTAGATGGACCATATTGCTTACTCGAGAATACATTTTACAATTTGAAGAGGCTCGTACCAGTGGTCACGCAGCCTAAGGCATTAGGCTAAGCACATATTGGATCACCGGTGACGGAGAGATTGGGTTTATAATCTCGGCCAGCTTCACTATGAAGTATGTGTCCGCCCCCACTCCCCTCCTTTCCAAGTGATTTATCATTATGATCTTACCATAACATCTTAATACGCATAAGGCTGCATTTTCTCAAATTACTTTCTCACCCCTACCCCTTGGATTAAGTCATTAAAATGTCCTTGTTAAAACGTATTAACAAAAAGAAAATTAGTACGATAGTTTTTTTTGTGTGCACTGTGTATTAATACTCGCTCGAGCTATCTGCATTTTTTACTAAAAGATTAGAGAAAAGTAGGCTAGAACTGAGGAAATATACCCGAATTTATGCAGAGGGAGAGTGAGGAATCATACAGTAAAAGTGACCTTAATTACAGTCAGCTGGGATTCAAGCCTCAACCTCCCTGTTGCCAATGATTTAATCTATTGCTATAAGCTGATAATAGTGCAGCTAATACGAGGGGGGATTAAAATCACCCACTTCGTTGCCCGCGTGGTCTAGCGCACTACTATCGCAGACTAGACTGCTGATGACGGGGATATCGAGGTTCGAATCTCGGTCAGGTGTACTGAGGGTGGTTTTTTCAAATTTTTTTTCCCCTCTTCTACTATGAAAATGTGGGTACACGTCCTATAAACATAACCTTCCTTAAACCATTAGAGCAATTAATACATGAGTATATAGCCCAAAAGGGTAGTAAGACGTGGTGCTAAAAATTTATATGAAAATTAATCAGCATTTGCTTGGATAGAGTATGAAAAAATCCGATTAAAAATTACATTGAGTAAGCCCAATCACCCCCTATGGGACACCCTGCTGCTGTGGCAAAAGCAGACATTTATATTGGATGGTGAGGGGGCATATTACTAAGGCCAAAGTCATTGTAATTTTTTTTGTGGGTAGGAGGGAGGCTATTTATAAATAAATCAAGTTTCAAATTATGTTTGGTGTGTAATAAATCACACATGAATTAAGTTTTGTAGTAATTTTTAATACTATTTGTCGATATTGATTTTAATGGTTTGATATATATTTTAATTTATGGTCAACTAACTCCATGTCGTGGTGAAGACTGCTAATGCGTTACACCTCAATATACCTAAATTTTGCCATTTCGAAGTCACTTAGTCCTGAGTGTTTCACAAGGAATTCTGAAGTCCCTGTAAGAGCGATTTCAGGAGTTAAAACTTTTAGCTTGTGTTAGAAACAATAATGTACTTAGACATAAAAATGGTGGCTAGTTTTAGATATTTATCTTCGCCCTTATTTTGCAAATGTTTCAGCAGTAAACAAAGAAGTAATAATAATTAAACTCTTCTATTTGGATTTTTTGAGGGGGGAGGGGAGGGGTTTAGGGTGTCGAACATCCATGCATAACATGCTTTTTTGTTTAGTTGGTAATTTTAAGGGCATTTTTAATGTGTGTAAGATAAAAAGGAAAAAAATAAGTAATTATTGTAGACTACACATATTGACACATTTTCAGGGCTTTATTACTATAGTTTTACATCATATGTTATAAGTTTTCTTTATAGATGGATCAAATTCTATGCTTCTCGAATACAAATCTAAATATTCTTTTAAGTTTCAGATCAAAACTTGAATCTTAAAATATATAGGCCTATATATATATAATTTTTCATATCTAGAGATCAAAGAGAAGATTTTTTTGTTTTAATTAATTATTTTAATATAATTTTGTAACATTTGTAATTTTATCAATTGCCCACATTTATATAGGTCATTTTATCAATAAAATAAAATATTAGTTTTAAGGAGAGTATTTCATGACTTTATTCAAGCTTCCCAACTTTAGTTTTTTGATTCGAATTATTTTAGATCTTGGAAGGAAGGAGGGATCCATAAACTTGAGCTCGCATCACTGTACCACCGTGTTTAAACTCAAGTTTTGCGGGCACCAAGTACTAATATTTGGTTTAATGTCAGTGTCACTCTTGTCATTGTCAAATGTTTTTTTGTTCTGTTGCTGGTACAGGGGAGGGCAGACGTGGGGATGGCAAACACTGTGACTTGTGCGGGTGCTCTGTTCCAACTGTGAGGTGTGAGAAGTGTGCCAACCAGATATTCTGCCTCTCCTGTGACGACATGTATCATCGCCACCCCAAGAGGCAAAGCCACGCCAGGAAGGTGAGGGCGGACATGGCTTGTCATCAGCGACTTAAAACTAGAACTACCTTACAGCGCCAAAACTAGGTGTATACCTTTTGCTAGAGTGCTTTTGAGTTTGATTCGGTGCTCGATACCCAGCCGGATGAATTGGGGAGCTTTTTTTTAAAAAAAAATTCTATAATGTGGTTTCTTCTCCATCCTCTCTATAGGTGTGAACTTACTTAGAGAAGGGCCAAANCCATTAATTTTTCTTCAAAATTAATTTAAAAAAATCTAACTGACATGAATAAGTTTAAATAAAATGAGAATGCAAAACTATCATAAATAGCATAATGATAGTTTGTTTTTAAGTTTTGAAATGTTGGGGACAAGGGTAGCAACATAACGGAACACAATACAACACATTTAAATTATTTATCCTGTGGGCTGGATTGAACACATCGGTGGGCCGTAGTTTGCCCAGCCTTGCTATAGGATAATTTTGGTACAATTCCTTAAACTTAATCATAGACCCCACCAAAAATTTTCCATCTCCACTTTATCTACCTCTTTTAAAATCCTGCCCACTCTACTGTTTGTAGATGAGATGGGTTGATCCAGTTTTCGCAAGAAAATAGAGAGAAAATTAAATCCACTTCATATTTGTATGAGCTATTGTTTAAAAGCCCATCTCATGACCGATTAATCGGGAAATTAGAAATACAAGTATGCTCAGATCAGAATAGCATCAAAGTACTTTAAAAAAAAAAATCATTGTTTGACAACAGCAAAAATTGAGACCAGTTAACTAGTTTTTTCACTTTAAAATTAATATTTTTCAATTTGGAAGTATTTTTTAAAATATTATAAATTGGTTTCAATGACCTAAACTTCACAAAAAAAAACTGTTCCGCGATATGGGGTCTGTTTCGAACTGCTTTACTTGCTTAATCTGGGTGCTATCTGTGAGGTGAGATGGTTTCATAAGGCTCTCCTTAGGATACAGTAAGTTAAACCATCATGATATATATATTTAAAAGTTGAAGAACCCAAACCAAGCATTGCTCAGTATTCCATTTAATGTGGACTAATTGTGTTCCACTGCAGGCTTTGGATGCCAATAGGTTCCAGTCACTTCGCCCTCCTCTACCACCTAAGGGGGAACATATGCCTAGCCCGGTGCCACCCCCAAGGAAGAATAAGCGCACCAGCAGTAGCAGCCGCCTCGGCTCCATTAGTCCGCAATTAGGATTTCAGGTAAAGAAAAACAGCTGTGCCATCTCCTAGGCAACAACATTTTAGCTTAATTCACACAACCAAAACAATGTAATATTTCATGTGGCACTCTTGAACCAATTTTGTATAAAATTCTTGTACCTTAGTGCGAAACAGATTCACAATTATGATTATTAATAATTACAGATAGAGATCATTATTTTCAGGGGATAAAGATCCAAAATCTGATAGTAGATAAATTTTTAAATCATCCATATTAGCTAATATTAGTTTTAAACTGAATTTAAAATTACCATTTTACGATTTATAAAAATATTTAAGGTTTAACTTGGCCAATATTTTTTTAAAAATATATCAATTTTGTCTACATACTATTGAAAAAAATGTTAAAGATCTTATATTTTTATTACATCTAATTATTATATGAAAGAAAAGTGCCATGCTGAATAGCTCAACATAACCTGCACTTAAAGAGTGATGTGGCAAGAAGCTATAGGTACCTAACTAATTTCAGACAAACATTTCTTACTGTTTTAGGGTTTCTAGACTTGACTAGAACATTTTAACATTATATTCATCCTTGAGGCACTGAATAGAGTTAATAATAACAAACACAAATCTAGCTCTAAGTGATTATCAAAAGGGATTACTATTATTATCTTTATCTTGAACTTAAAACAAAATATAAAACATTTTTTATTTAAAAAATTCTAAGGGAGGCGTTTTAATTAAGGATATGACTCATAATAGTTTTAACTCTTTAAAAAAGTGTGAAGATGATTAAGTGTTCCAATTTTACTAAACATTTAAGTTTAATTACTTTTTAAATATATTTATAATATCAAACATTGTAAATTGGGGTTTATGTGAGAAGCTAATTATATAATTAATTCTTCTTCTATTTTGTTAGTTTAAGTTTTATTTTAAATGAGTTGGGATTGGTGCTTATTTGTAGTTTATTTTTAATGAGCTAGGATGGATGATAAGTTTCAAGTAATTTGTAAATTTTAAACAATTTAATCAGATTACATTTTTCCTTGATATGCCTAGCACAAACCCTTATCAAGTTTATTAAAAATTATCATATTCATTCTTTAAAATGTATCTTATTTTTAAAAGATGTATTGGATCACTATAAGTTATACATATTTTGATTGAAATGCACTGAAAATGACACCTGTATATTTCTCATTACTCTATTTTTAAAGTGACTTATGTATAAATGTTTATTGTAGCTGTGATATGACAGTTGAGCTTGATGTGACTTGTAACTATGTGATGTTTTGGCTGTAATATTACAATATCTATTTTTGTATGTGATGTTAACATGATAAAATATTATTTTTTGAACTGGAATGTTTTTATGAAACATAAATGTTGACCAAACAAATATTATAGTTTTTTTTCTCTAAGCTCCGTGAAAACATTACCCTTATATCCGAACATCATCACCATCATCAACAACTTTTTCCAGCCTGTGGCCGAGTCAGTTTAGTAAAATGCCTCCATCTTCATCTATCCTTCTACCACTCTTCCTCCTTTAATTTCTTCCATTCTTCTCCTCTCATTTGAAGACTTTCTGTTATCTGCTCCTCCCATCTCTTTCTTGGCCTCTCCTCATTACATGCCCATACCATCTCAGTCTTGCTTCCTCTACTATCTCATGTTATCCCTGTATTCCAACTCTTCCCTGGATAACTTCATTCCTAATCTTGTTTCTACTCATGACAGCTAACATGCTCCTCACAAACTTCATTTCCATGGCCTTCACTTTCCTAGTTTCTCTTGCATTCATTGTCCATGTTTATCCAAACATAAAGATATAATTCTGACCCGATTGGTTTTAATAATTGCCTCAAAACATTTTTGAATATACCTTCCTGAAATAAGCTATTGTATTGCTCACACCCTAATTTTAAATAGCGTGAGGAAATCACAATCTTATAGCATAATTTACCATAGTATGTAACTTTTTTGTCAATACTCATTATAGTTGTACGCAAATGTATTAATTATGTTAATATGTTAAGGA
This sequence comes from Timema californicum, assembly GCA_902141385.1. Lineage (NCBI taxonomy): Eukaryota > Metazoa > Arthropoda > Insecta > Phasmatodea > Timematidae > Timema > Timema californicum. The sequence goes on from CABFOW010001798.1 coordinate 90,767, forward strand.
TTATGAAGGTTGAATTTAGAGGAAGTATACAAGCATTAGCAAGGCAGGAGAGTGGAAAACTACCCTCAGTACATTCAACCAAGATTTAAACCCCGATATCCCTATCATTGGAAGTCCAGTTTATTCCAGTAGTGATGGCTTAGATCAATTGACAGTAAAAGTGGGTAAAATATAGCTAAAATGATCGTTACTTGTTAGCAAAGCTATAATATAATTGATGGGTCAGAAATGTACAGAGAGAAATAACTATTGAGAATAATATGCAAAATATTTCCAAAATATGTTGATTAAGAAGGCAGCTTGAAGTGGATAGTCAAAAAGTTCTAGCAAATAAAAGATAAGCCTTTTATTTATTCAGAATATATTTGCTTAACTCTTTAACTCAGTCAATAGCGCATCTAACCACCGAATTAAGGGTCAAGGAATGATTACCTGCATATTCGAGAAATATAACATTGGTGAAATTTGTATCTCCCCTTTATAATGAAGAATTGACAAATTGGGCTCTTGATGTATGTTCTATAAATAAGTTGACCATCGACAAAACTCACTTAAAACTTCATTCTATTTACTACTATAAAAAATAATAATGGTTTAAATTGTAAAATTTAATAACTCAATTATTTTGATCAAGCAGGCCACACTTTAAGAGCCTAAGAAATTAGATACAAAATTACTCTCGAGCCAAAAATCACATTATATTGCAGTTTTATTTCTTCATTTGACAACAACAAAATTGGTATCAATTAATAATTTTTTCATTTTAAACTATTTGTTTGAAAATTTTGTTGTATTTTTTTAAAAATAGAGTAAAAGTTTTAATCCCATTGTTTTAAAAATTAAAATATAGAAAAAAAGAAAACTGTACTACAATGTGGCTTCTGGTATACCCACTTCAGTGACCACTTGGTCTAAGGCATTACTCTCACAATAGACTAGAATGCCAACTACGGGGAGATCATGGTCCGGTCCTGGTCATGTATACTGAAAGTGGTTTCTCCTAAATGGTTTCCCTCTCTCTCGCCATGTGGTACACTTCCTCTAAATTCAACCTTCCTCATTCCTAGCCTATAAGCGTAATTAGTACATAAGTGTATAACCTGAATAGGGAGTAAGATGTGGTGCTAGAAATATCATCTTGGTTCGAGCTGTATCACCTAAGTAAGATGTTGTCCATTGGTTTTTAAAATAAACAGTTTTTATTAGTTTTGTATATAGCTCAGATTGATAGTAAGACAAAAAAATAAATAAAAAGAATTGTAGATTAAATATAATTAAAAAAAAATACTGTTTAATTTTTCAAAAAAAGAGAAAAAGTCTTTAATGAATGTCGTCATTATTTATATAGGCCTGCAGAGTATGCTGTTCACAAAATGTGAAATAATCCCTTTAAAAAATGAACTTTGCTTTGTGTAACAATGTAATGTCTTGTTCGAACCAGGGACCACCTGTACCCAAGAAGGAGTTTTCTATTAAGGATAAGATGGGGAGTTTGAAAAGGATGATGGGAACTCGCCCTTTGCCCCCCCCTCCAACCAATAAGTTCAATAGTAAGATAAAAACTAATAATCAAATCAATATGAATGCAGTGTGCGCGTTTTTTATGTGCATAAAAATACCAACCGCCATCCTTGAGACTCTGACAACAGAAATATTAATTTGTTGTTGTTGCATTTTAACTAATATTAGAGAAGTCCTTAGAAATTAATCAGCAAATGCTTATCTAAAAAGTTAATTCAATGATGAGTGAAACAAAACCAAACATTTATTCGTTTGTATTTGTTTATGCTCTTGGTAATATTCTTGTGTTTTTCTGCATACTATGCTACTTTATATGAAACCTAGATTAAGATAAGGTTTAGTGTAAAAATGTCTTGTATGTTATCAAATAAACGTTAAAAATTCCGTCAGCCAAAATAAAGAGATATGAAGTAGCTTCAATATCTGAAATATGGTACCAGTAAATTACATTTTTACACAATTAAAGTTTTCAAACTATGAATAGAAAAGTTGGTATTTTATATACCTTGGTTACTTGTAAAACTAAATAAACAAAAAGTTAAACTTTGCATTGGTACATATTTATAATATCTGTCATTTAACTGCTTTGATAAATAACAATTGTTTCAAAAACACTTCTGAGAAAAAAATCATCCAAGAAGTCTTCTTGAAGTGAGATCTTCGACGGTCACCGATTGTGCGCTCTGACTCTATTAAACATATGGTGAGTCTATGGCTATTGTAAAAAGAGCATGCGCAAATAAATCTAACATATGCCCGAAAGTGCTGTCATGTAGTTACGGCTGAGAGCAATCAATCATTTTAACTTAAAATGCTGGATAAGGAATTTATTGAAGCTACTACATATCCTTTTGATTTTTGTGGTTACACTTCATAATGCCGCCCTTTATTCATAAATAAGATTGTGCTTGCATAGCCTTCTATCAAAAATAATAATAATAGCCCTGTTCTTCAAATATACACTAAATATAACTATGATCAAAATAATTAGTAACACACCAATTAATAAATGATAAAACATCCTAGTGTTTCGGAATGGATATTTTATAAAAAATATTGGGTACTTTAAGTTTCAATAATCCATGAAATAACAAGCACTAAGCATGATTATATGTTCTGAAATGTTTAACTTTAATATTTATATCCGAGAATGTTTTCTTAGAGATACTTTAAATAATCTAACATCTGTAAAAAAAAAACCCATCCATTTCAACAACTATTATGTTTAGCATACAAAACTTGGCTATTTCTTCATCTATTAATATTTTGTGTGTTATATTAACCAAATTGATAAATTTGCATGGCGTTTGATTTTTACTAGACAATGATGTAGTAACTATTATTTAGATGCTTAAAACATTTACGACAAAAGTACTAATGGTTAAGTTTGGAAAAATTTGAGGTGAGTTGATGGCTAATTTACTGCTAAGGTACTGATCAGTTAATATTTCACAAGTTGTCACCAATTATTTATAAATGTTTTTCGTCTTACTGATTAAAATTTAATGAATAAATGGCCTGACTGATGCCTACAACATAACAAGTTCAAAGCAATATAATGTGGTGGGATAATAAAGTTTTATATTTGTACATTTTTAGTCAAAATAATTTTTTTAAATAAAGGTAAAAATAATTACAATACAAAAGAAAAGAAATTATATGTATTTTATGTGTACATTTATATTCACTTTGATTATTTATGTGAGGAATAAAACTGCTTGTATAACTTTAAAATATTATTTAAATCTGGAGCAATTTTAGTGACCATTAACCTTAAGTTTAATTCAACACTGACTATTTCTTTTCACATTGTTTACTCCACAAAGAGCAGAAAAGGCTTGCTAGAACAAATAGGGTGTTGGAAAAGGCATAAAATGTTTCAGTGCTTTTTCTGGAAGTTCTTTGTGCTGGCTGACGAGAAAACTAAAATAAAAGTGAATGCCCAAATCCTCCTCTCAAAGTTGTGGGCATAAAGTATATGGCCAACACCCTAATTTTCGGCCTCCCTTTCTCAGTGAGCTTTTACTATGGGAACGCATCTCCCTTGTGTTTAGTTTATATAGAGCTATGTTTTACCCTATTATATACAATTTTATAAGACCAAAAATTGTATACAAAGGTATGTCACGGATTCCTTGGACGATCTCAAAGACCCCCAGAAAGAACCTTATGGACCCCCGGGACCCGCACTTTGAGAATCTCTTGTTTAGACAATTTAAAGATGGACATGGGGATGTTGAAGCTGACCCAAGGGATGGCCATTCATCACCTCTCAAAATGAAGATAAGGTCGCGAAACTCCATAAAATTGTTGCAAGAGATTAACGGGTGAATCTTGAAATGATGGCAGAAGAGCTCAATATAAATAGATTATTCATAAAAATTTAGGGAAAAGGAGGATTTGTCGGTTGTTTGTCCCACACAGCCTCACGGATAAACAAATAGAGAGGCGAGTCGTATCGTTCCAAGATTTCAATTAAAGTTGTGAAGCCAATTTTAATTTCCTCGATAGCATTGTATCTGACGATGAGTCATGGGTATTTATGTACAATCCTGCACCCAAGGGGCAAAGCATGCAATATACATCAACATCTTCACTAAGACCAAAAAGTTTTCGTTTTAAGAAGTCCTCTGTGAAAGTAATGCTGATTACATTTTTAAACAAGCAATGTGAAATTCATAAGAAATTTTTACACAAGGACAAACAGTGAACAAAAAATGTTAAGTAGATGTTCTCCAGAGATTGGTAAGGCAGATTATAAGAGTGAAGTCACAGGTTCGTGAAAAGGGAAGTTGGTTTCTGCTGCATGACAATGCACAGGCTCATTCTATACTGGATGTGAAGATTTTTCTATCGAAACAGGGCATTGCAGAGATCGAACACTCACTGTATTCACCTGAATTGGATACTGCGAAATTCTTACTGTTTTCTATCATAAAAACAGTCCTAAATAAGATTTGAGGATGTTGGCTTAAAAATTAATATGACCACTGAACTGAAGATGACTTTTCTTGCTGTTTTCAAAATTTTTGGATAATGCAAAAAGATGTGCTTAATTAGAAGGGAACTATGTTGAATACAAGAATAGTTGCTTATTTTTTAATTTGTTTAGTTTTACTTCTCTCACACCAGTCTGGGACCTTTATTGTCACACTAGGTATTGCTGATTTTATATTATGCTCACAATTCAATTTTGTGGTGAAAATATGAATTTGGTAAATCCATTAAGAATTATTGTAACAACATGTCAGTATCCCCTATGCTCAATGACTTGGTTAGGCAAAAATAGTTGTCATTATAAAACAGGGATATTTTGGTCAATGGAGATACTTTAGAGAAATTGATTTACTAAACATGATGTGGTTATTAGTGAATAGTGACAGTAAAAGTTCAATGTTTAATCTTCTGTTCTTTCTTCTTTTTTTCTTCTTATCATCGCTGCTTATTACCTGTTCAGGTTATACACATATAATAATTAATCTAATGGGTTAGGTAAAGGAATGAAGTATTTTAGAGGTAATATACCCGCATTTGTGTGGAAGGATAGTGGCAAAATATTTAGGGAAAACTTAGCTCAGTAGTCCCGACTGGGATTCGAATGATCTCCCCAGTTTCAGCAGGTCAAGCTAACATGAGAATGATGCCTTAGACCGTTTGGACACTGAGGCGGTATAATCTTCTGTTAAATTTATTAGCTGATTTATTAAAACAGTTAAGTGGAAACCAAAACACAGCAAAAAAAAGTAGTTTATCCAAGTATTTCTACAATCCAAAATATCCCAGTTTTTTTGGTATATTTAGTTACAACCTGTCAGGAAACTACAGGTGTAGTTTAGTTTAGCAATTAATTTATTTGAATGTTCTTCCTTTTTTCAAATGTAACAAATTTTGGAAAGCAGAATTGTCATGGTAATATTTTCTTGTCCTAGCTTCTTACCTTTTCTCTTTACAAAAGTGAAAACCTAAGCCCATAGAAAGATTTATCTTTCTTCCTTAAGAGCTGCAGTTCCCTCAAAGTTATGACGAGTATAATCACAATAGAAATAATATATTTTTTTTCTCCATAAAACCTGCAGCTCCCTCAAAGGTTATCAACACATGTAATTGTGAGGGAAATGATCTAAACTTTCCTCCAATAGACCTGCAAATCCCTAAGGCTTACATTGGGTGTAGGCATCATTTGAATAGAAAATGTATTTTTTTAAGTGAAAAATGGTTGTTATGTGTATGTTTTGATAAATTTTATGTACACACAGCTACAAGCAGAGAAGCCATCGAACCAAGCTCCCCAGAAGAGCAATCTCGCCAGATGGCAGACCGGATGGGAACCTTGCAACAAAGATACAGACAGCACCAGGCCGCCATGAGAGGTACAACCCCAATCATCCCTCTGACAGTGATGGAGATGAGCAGGCAAAGCGACTCTGAAAGAGAAGACAGTAAAGTCACGAGAGGAAGAAGCAACAGTATGGCTGCTGGCAAGTTTCCCAACCTGACAGACCATGAGGTGAGGCACTATTGCACTCTAGTTGTTATTGATAGAATTAGAGAGATGACAGTAAAGTAGTGAGGGGGAGAGACAATGGCATGGCTGTTTACAAATTATCTGACCTAACATGTTATCCTAAATGACACACACCAGAAAATTGTCTGAAAGTTCAAATTTAAAGCATGACAAACCACCACAGACCAAAAACACATGTATATGTTAGTATTAACACTTTAATTCTAGGGGTGCAGTCCTTCTAACCTTGTTTTTGATGTTGGTTGAATCCAGATGTTTAGTGCCATATACCCCCTTATTTTAAGAGGAAAATAAACAGTGTGCTGCACAAAGATCAATCAGATTCATGAAATGGATTGATGGGAGGGTATGGTTTGAATCCAGGCCAGGTGGGCGAACATGTTTTTTTCCTAAATGGTTTTCCATTATTGCTTCAGATAAATCCGGTTAAATTTCCTGTTAAGTATGCCTTACACATCCATATCCCATTAGTTTAAATATGCATAAAATCAGGACAGGTATAAAGATGTTGTGCGCATGTGACAAAATATGTCCAATAGAAATAACACCCCTAAGAGATGCACTGTGCTACGTGCTATTTTTTTTTGTGTGCAACATTTACTTTTTGCATAAAAATAGCTATTCCATTGTATTCTCTGTTTACAGCATTCTTTGATTCTAAGCCAGTTTAAATAGTGAACAAAAACTTTTTCGCCAAATGATGGCTTTATTTGGTGAAACAATATATTATAATGGACACACTTTGCAACAATATTTAAGTCTGACACCTTAGATCAGTTGGTAGAGAATCTGCATATTTATATAAGGGTTCAGAGTTTGATTCCTGGTATGGACAAACAGTTTAACATTGGTGCATTGTGGTTATTCCTTAAAAGAGTAATGCATTAACGGTCAGGAGAATTGGTGTGGTGTTTCCTAGTTAAGTTAGTCTGTAAGTGTTTTACTGATGTAATTGATTAACTCAGAAAGCGCCTTTTGGGCATATTGAGAGGATGAAAATGGAACGAGTGACAAAGCAAATATTTGAAAGTAGAATGTGTGGATCAAAAGAAAGGGGTAGGCCATATAATACGTGGCTAATAATGTTGTAGACGAATGTGTGAGAAAGAGAAACATTAAGATTTTTAAGAATAAAATAGCTTCTATGATTTGATGTATGGATGTTGTTGGAAGTGAAAGGAGTATGCAAAAGATAAGGAAGTGTGCAAAAAGTTAGTGAGGATGGAAAATACAGAGTTGTTTTTCGAGCTATATGCACAGTTTCTTGCCTACCCCGTAAGGGAATGGTGTGATTAGGTATGTATGTATATATGTATTCAGAAAGTGCACATTAATAGCCTTATTGAAAAATGTTATCTTTAAAAATTCTAAAGTTAGTGATGACAGAATATATTTGATGATCTATGCATGCCTTATTTTTATTATATACAGTAGCAAGCAGTATTACCTTGATCGATTACACACTATCTTATAAGCTCTATCATAGTGGGATAGTGCATAGAGGTAAGCATGTGATCTTATAGTAAAAACAAAGGGTGCATATAAAATCCAGAACTTAAATGAAAAACTGAATTATATTTGGATATTTTATATTTAAAAATATGTAGACTCAACACAAGTAGCTATTAATGATACCAAAGGTTTGGCAATACATATATTAGGAGGAAAATCAACAAAATGGTTGCTGGCAAAGTTCTTAACCCTCCAACCCTGGAGTTAAGGCGGGAGTGTAGGGAATGCGAGAATAGGTGTTTTTGCAGTTTTTATAGTAAAACTCTTTTTGCCTAAATAAATAAAATATTCCTCCAATAGAAACAAGGAGTCTAGTTTCTTGACATGGTGGTATCAACAATGTTTGAATGTTTGTAATGATCATAGCGGCATTAGATGAGAAAACTTTTTAAATGAAGAGAGAAAAAGTTGTCATTTAATTCCCGAACATCCTTGACAAATATTAAATAACTGTTGAGGTACACCATGTGAAGAAAATTAAACTCTATGTTTCTACTGGTTAATTATATGGTTTAGTTTGACCAAAATAATGTTTTTTTTTTAAATAACAACTACAAAAACACTGATCTTTTCTCGCATTTCATACACTCCCACCTTAAGATACCAATACATTATATACTAAGCTACAAATTCTAAGGAAAAAATAGAGCCAGTCTTGCGATACTAGATCGACACTAGATCGTTGATAATGCCCATATTTACATGGTCTAGGTTTCTACCACTTGTTTTAACAACAATGAATGGTTAGTTTTGGCAAAAGCTAACCCAAAAATGAGGATATAGTCTTTGGTTCATAAGACCTGGTTGCTAATGGTAGTAACTAGTGATAGAAAGAGACAGGAACCTAATAAGTGGTAAAGGTTTTGTCTGTGATTAGTTTGAAAGTTTAGTGTTCATTTAAACTTGTATGAAAAATGCACATTAAATACTTTAGATCAGTGATATTTAATGCATTTGGGGGGATACATACAATTTTGTGTGTGTATATATATATATATATATAATTTTTTTTTTCTCTCTCTCATTTGAAAATTATTATTATTTATTTTGGATGTATTATTTAAGATGTCAATTATTATAGAATATGTAAACTATAGGTTACATTGCGCACCAACAACTTTGACGGTATAAAGTCAAAGCTAAATTATGTTTGAGGGTATGCGAACAAGAAAGGTTGAATACCACTGCTCTAAATAAGTGGTTCCCAAACACTGGGTCGCAATCTCATTTTTGGTGGGTCACGAAAAGTTTTTGAAATGTGAAGATTTTGTAGTTATTTGAAAATAAAAATTCATGAAATAATGGAATAGGGCAAGAATGATATTAAAAAACTTAAAATTGAAAAAAAGGCAAAAATAAGATGCATAATATACAGATGTGAGAATCGGGTTTCATATTTGCGTTTGTGGGGTGGACATCCATGCCACCATAAAAAAAACTGGAGAAAAATTAAACCTTCGCACACACTTTATTATGAGAAATAGATAAGTTTTTGGTCATTCTAAAAATTAGGTCGCGAATCTAAAAAGTTTGGGAACTGCTTTCCCAAATAATAAAAGGTAAAAAAAATCATTATCAAATATGGTAATGTTTTCCTACGACAGCAGCCTACAAGCAGAGATAGCGGCTATACAGACTGGGAGGCAGACAAATGGGGAACCCCTTCCAGACACAGGTCCAGCAGTATATCAGGGTCTTCAGGAATAGATGTGAGCCCGAAACATCGTCATAACCCAAACAACATGTCTGGTGACATCTCGAGGCAATCAACCATCACCAGGCGTCGCACCAGCGACTTTACATCTCCAACGCCGTCCTCCCATTCAGTACAGAGGGGAATTCCCAACCAGTACGTTGGCCGTGGGATGGTCCAGAGCAGTTCTGTGTGTGATTTACAAGGCATGGCAAGTCCTCAACCACAGCATGGCTTCAATTCTATTCAGCAGGTACAGATAAAGTTTATTTATAAGAAACTAAATTTTTGATTATTATTTATAGCTATAGTTTTAAAAACTATCTATAAAACATAAAGCATTTTAGCAAAAGCAATTACTTAGTAAAACAATATATTTTTTCAGTATTACATATATCAATTCAAGGGTCCATTGTGCTGAAAAAATTACATCCTCTATCCGCAGAAGTTAGTACTATTTTCACCAACAAAGGACGGCTGTTTAGTCGATATGGCTCCTAACACCATGGAGTTTGTTTTATTATTATAATTATAAGGTAGCATTCAATTATTAATAATTATAATTATAAGGTAGCATTCAATTAATATGTAAGCACATTTTAGGTAATTTTGGACCCCGCTCCCTCTTAGTAAGTAAAAATAAGCAAATGCCCATCTGCCCCCCCCCCTCTTCATTATGTTAGATTTGTTGACTTCTTTTGTAATTTGTTCACAGGAATAATAATATTTTTTATGCATTTTATAATTAGCTGGTAANCTCTTCATTATGTTAGATTTGTTGACTTCTTTTGTAATTTGTTCACAGGAATAATAATATTTTTTATGCATTTTATAATTAGCTGGTAATTATTAACATAGAATTGTAAATCAATAGCGCAAAATAATTTAAAATACACACTGTTGTATAATTTATTGAAATGTGTTGCACTAAACAGGTAGAATTAAAAAGAGTTTTACACATTTTAAGTATAACAATCTCTGAAGTACTTTTCATCTGATGATCAAGGTCCTAAATCCCCATCTCTACACTTTTAATAATTGTTTTTATTTTGGGTACCCTCTCTTTGTCTAACATTAGCATTGTTCTGATACCCATTCCCCCTTTTCAGCAAAAATAAGCAAAATTTAAACTACTCTCTCCTTCCTAAGGCGCTTATGTTACTTGAATGCCTCCTCAAACTTAGATCTATAGTGTATTCACGAAATTTTTGCAAAATAAATCCAAACCAAAATATAAATATTTGAAATTAATTTCACATTAAATATAAAAGTCTTTTTGTAAAGAACTGTATTTTTGCAGGCTCAGTCCATGGCACATCTCAACTGCCCTAGTTGTAATCACGGTATGGTATGGATGCCAAATAATCCTTGGGAGTTTAACCCCCCACCTGGACGAACACCGAGTAACCTCAGCATCAACATGCTTCCTCCTTCACCAGGATATGGGCCCGATGGAGGGGCATTTGTCCCCATGTGGGGTGGTAACCCAAACATGGGTACCTGGCATGGGCCTCCACCTGGAATGTACCCACAGGGGGCTTATCCTTTGGGTATGAGTGCCTCACAATCCAACCTTCACGCAGGTATACCAGTCGGGCCACAGCATCGAAGAGCACCCTCGCCGGCACACAGCACCAAGTCAGCGCAGCCCCCTCGCTCAAGAATAATTAGTTCGCCTCCACACAGTGTCAAGTCAAACCAACCTCAAAGAAGGACAAATTCTCCAGTGCAAAGTCTCAGAGGATCTCAACAGAGACAAAGACCTCCTTCCCCATCACGAAAGTCCCACCTATCAAGGGTCAGTCAAAGTCAAAGGTCATCAACGATGCCTAGAGGAAAGAACACTAGTCGGAGAATGTCATCTGAAAGCTCTGAAGAAGAGGAACACATATTCCTTCAAGAAGAAGATGATGTAGACAACATGAGTGATGTCAGGGAAGATGTTTACTTTGAATCCCAAGATGATAAAGATGAGGAAGAAAAAAGTCCATCTCCTCCAAAACTAGTGGTACCAGATCACCCATGGGAGTGCGAACATTGCACTTATGTGAACCGTGCTGGTACAAGAGTATGTGCCATGTGCTGTAAGACACCTTCTAATTTGTCTCAATCACCCAGGAGGCCTTCCTTGGAACTGCAAAGGCGTCGTCAACGCCAAAGTAATAGCGAAGTTGCAACTGTATCTTCATCAAACACTGCCAATCGCAACAGAAATCAAAGTCTAAGCAATACTTCAAGTTTACGCAGAAACTCAAAAAATAACAAAGATAGTTATGATGAAAATACCAGTAAATTAAGGAGGCACAATGAACTAGGAGCTAAGAGACAGCTGCATCATGAAAGTGATGACAGTTACAGAGATCAAAGCGATAGTCCGTACGATGAGAGCTTTGTGGTCGCAAAGTTCAATAAGCAACTAAGAATATCACAAAAACCAAGCAAACCTATGGAAGATGATCCATACGAAAGTGTGCAAGTTAAATCATCTGAAGTTGAAATGGGGAACAATAAAAAGAAAGGTAGGACTCTAAGGAAAATTTCCTTCTGGCCTGGAACAAAATTTTACCAGTAAAAGGAGAATTAAGCTATTTAATTTTTATGCATTTTCAAATGTAGTTATTACTGCTATAGATGAAAGTGTTTATTTACTGTGTTTTTGTTAAATTTGATAAACTTCTAGAACTGTTTTTTAAAATTTCAAAGTTGTAGCAAAATTGAATTGGTATATAAAGAATTTAAGTTCAAATTGATTTGCATTCCAAGTTCTTCCTGTGTCCTTAAAAAAAAAATCTCATGTAAACCATTTTGTAGGACAGAAGCTAGAAGAATTGAAGGCATCCCAAACAGCGCGTACAAAAATACGTCAAGCAGAACAAAGTGACATGATGTCAGATTCAAAATCAGTTCCCTCCGCACTGTCGGAGCACCAAACCACAACTGCTACCTCATCTGACACTCACTCTCAAATCTCATTAACCAGCCCATCTCCTTTACCCGCTAGTAGTGAGGATTCCGCGGCACAGAATAGTGCTGCAAATAAACCTGCTTATGTAGTGATAGAACCCACGCGCCCTACCAAGGTTTCAACTGGTGTTGGGCCATCACCCCCTAAAGAAATAGTTGCCAGAACACCACAGGTAGAACCTCCCCCACCAGACCGTGTGTCAGTGTCGACAGGCATTCAGTCAGGTGCAGAGGCGCAAAGAAGTGTCGAAGTAAGAAGTCAGGTAGAGAGAAAGGTGGAGGCTAAAACGAAAATGGTAACTTCCACTGGCACTTCGCCCCCACCACAGAGTATTTCAACACAGGTAAGACCAAATTGTTAACTTGATGTCATACATAATTTCTTCTACGTGCAACTGTATTGCTTTAAGTTTTTCTAACGTTAATACAAGTTTCAGATAAAGAATCTAGTTTTGATGAATAAGTTTTTAAAATAATTTCTTCTATGTGCAACTTTATTGCTTTAAGTTTTTCTAACATTAATACAAATTTCAGATAAAGAATCTAGTTTTGATGAATAAGTTTTTTTGGCTCCTTATATGAAGAAAACCCAGAGTAATGTTTTGTAAAATTTTATTTCTTAGAATTTTCAAAATCTTTACTAAGCCCAAACTTGGTTTAATTCTCTGAAGCTTTACATATACATTTTAAAACAACTTTATTTGATAGTGATCACTTTTCTTCCTTGAAAATATTCTTTTTTATCCAATTAAAACAAATATTCTCGCTAAAGCTTTGGCTTGTGTATATTCTTTAAGTGTATCGGTGTATCACATTAACGCATTTATGAATTAAAGCTCTGTTAGCATGGTATCAAAACATTTAGCTTCAAATGATAACCCACTAGATGTGTAGTCGTGTTTTTAAAAAGTTTCTCCTTTTATTAAACTTAACAGCAAGCTTAAATCGTTGTAAAAAAAAAGCTACTAACCACTCCATCCTCTTCATCTTTGGGGATGACCACACTATTTGATAAGTTGTATTCTGTGGGCCTTGTTTCTGACCTAACAGACGTACGAAGTGTCTTTGAAAGTGTCAGGAAGAAGTGACAGTTCCACTTCTCCAGTTATCCTTGGACGGAAGGAGGAAGAGAATGGCAGGTATAAGTATGGAGGAGGTGGTGGTGGTTCTCGTCTCAAAAGAGCCATGTCTTTACACATGGGGACCCAGACACAGGATGACACGTGGGCCACTCCACCTCAACAGCTATACCGCTCTTACAGCAGACAATCTTTGATGAGCGACACACAGGTATATAGTATGAAGTCCTTACATGTGTAGTATATTTTGTAGCCGCTTTGATTGTAATTCTTGATGTGGTTCTCTGCCGAATTCTTGAAAATTAAATCCTAACAATATCATTTCAATTTTCTGCTCTATTTTGCTTTCTAAATTTTAAACTAACATATTGAAGTTGTGATTTCAATTTAGAAAAAAATATCTTTTCATACATCATGTTTTGTTTATGTCAAAATATGCAGTAGTAATGATTATTATTTAATAAAATATATAGAACTCACAATTTAAGAAAAACAAATTTATCAAAGCACACATCAATTAAAACAAATTACAAATAGTTATTAAATTATTTAAAAAAAATCAATTAAACTATAAATATTTTTTAACTGACCAATAAATATCAAACAATAATTTTAAAAGACACAATGAATAGATTATAGTATTGACTGACCAACACAATTTGAAAAACTGATTTACACTTGATGTGCAAGTAAGTTAAGCAGGATAGTGTTTTTATAGTTTATTGAAAAGCGTAAAAAGCCCCAGTTGTATTAAATACATTTTTAAGTCAATAGTAAACGGTACTATTAAGCGTTAATATGTGCTATTTGAAAAAATAATTTCATAGGTATATCTTTAGTAAGATTAACAAAATGTAACCGCTTCGGTGGCCATATGATCCAGCTCATTACTCTTGCAGTAGACTGGATTGTCAATGATGAGGAGATCGAGATTCGAATCTCATTCGGGTGTACCGAGGGTGGTTTTACCAAAATGATTTCCCACTCTCTCCACACAAATGTGGGTACTCTTCCTATAAATATAACCTTCCTCATTTCTAAAAATCATCATAGTAATTAGTACATAGCGCTAAGGACACGTTGCTAAAAAAACAAAAACAAATGTATAAGATTTCAATAGTTATACATTCAGAAATTATTATTCTTTTAGAGTTTGCCCTTATCCCAAGCCCGTGACCTGAGTCCAACGAGATTCGACACACGATACCTAGATGAAGAAGTGATGGCGTACACCGAGAGGAATTATAGGCCTTATTTTGGAGGTTGCCTAAACGATCTTAGGAAGGACGAGTTCCAAAATGGCAAACAAAGATCACTCATGGACCCTAGACGAAGTCTTCCTATGACGGATATTTCCAAGAGTCAACTTGACCTTCATTATCTAGAAACGATGGATAGTCAAAGAACTTCATTCCCAGAACAAGCTGGCTTTAACAACTACCAAAGGGTGTGAAAAACTTAGGAGTATAAGCAACTGAGTTTATCTATATTAAAACACACTTTGACCAACTATTTAAAATTGATATAGTTTTTCAGACTATTTACTTATATTAGAAATATATGTAGACATGAATTTATGTTTAAAAAACAATGTATATTACACTGATTTAAAAGAGAGATTGAAAACTACAAGAGTACAAATAAATATACTAAACTATTATAAATATGTACATTCCGTTTACCCTGAAAGGTAGAAAGCTTACCTTTACTTGGTTCATGGTGTAAGTTATAAAATAAGGTCATATTGTAATTAGGCTAAACGGAGCATACATAAATTCATTAATCAGTATGAATTTGCTAAGTTGAACATAATTATTATTTTTTGAGAAATGCAGGTGTTGTTTTTGGTGTCAGTATAAATGATAATTTCTGTCAATGTCATAATTGGAGGTTAAGATCCTGACATGGTATTGGTTTGAAATGTTAACCTATCACTTATGATAATATCTACAAGGTTTATATTTGTATACCTGCCGATGATTTCTAGCAAAGCTTTACCAGGCGGGATACCATTATAATGAAGAGGTACCAGGTGCTGTTAACTCAGTCATGTTAAGTAAAATGTGTCTTTTGTAATAGAAGCCAGAGCCCTTGGTTCGTCGTAACAGTGTAGGAGCTCGCTCCAGCTCTCAACCACCAGACAATCGTTTTGGTGTGAGCAGACCTGAATACTTGACAAACATAGAGGATTTGGTGCAAAGACAAAGAACAGATGCTATGAAGTCTCAAGGATTGGAGCTAGTTAAACTTCTGCGGGTAAGAACATTAATGTTGTACCCTCCATTTACCCTGAAAGGTAATAGTCTTAACTTTCTTAGTACCACGTAGTATATCTTATAACGAATTACCAGAGTGTAGTCAGTTAAGGTAAAACTGGTACCTTTCAGGGTAAAGGGAGTACACACCAGAAAATAGTTTATGGCATTTGTTATCAGAAAATCTTGGTTCGATCACTGGTGGATCTGGATCTGCTTAGACAAAATATTCACATACGGAGTTGCCAAATTATATAAATATATTTATTAATGATAGGGTTATGTGTTTAATATTAAATGAGTTGTACTAGGTTAAGTTGGTTTCATATGTAAAAGTGAGAACTTAATATCTCAAACCTTTTTTTAAAGGAGAGGAGTTAGTAAGTAGTATTTCAATCTGATAAGGGCAACATTGTTATAACAGAAGGCCAAATATTATTTTTGCAATATGAGCAATGGTAATAAATATCCCTAGTAATAACATGTTATTGGTAGCTCTATCTATTTAAATTAGGTATATTTATGCTCATATAATATAATTTATTATTTATTTAATATAAAACTATTGTAAGTAGCAAAAAGTAAAAAACAATAAATGGTAAGGAACTCCGCACAGACTTTCTCGCTCTATTATTTGCAAATGGAGATATTTACTCAAAATTCATAATATATGTGAAACGAAACAATATACACTAGCAAAACCAAGCATAAATTGAACTATACTTGTGTAAAACTTTTTTTTAGTCGCGGTTTTAAATTTTATAATTTTGTTTTTAAAGAATTAATGTCCTCATTTGTATGTTTGGACTGATAAAAAAGATCAATGTTGGGTCTACAAGGGTCAACACTTAGTATTAAAATTTCAACTTTCAGTTAAATTTTTCGACATTTTATTAGGTGTTGCAAATCTTCATGCTTCTGTTTTAGAAGAGGAGCAACATTTTTTTGAGAATCAAAAAGTAACAAAAGTCAAACAAAAGCCAATTTTTTAATACAATATCGCAACAAAAAATGAAGTATGTATAATCATAGAGTAGCATTAAGAATATATTAAAAACCTTATTCCACTTCAGTGGAACTTCATTTATCCAGGCGTCATTGATTCAGATTTTTGGTTTATTCAGACTGAAATTTTGCATTAATTAAATGAATTGATGTATTACTAAAATTACCTCCTTTTAAACACATTAATTAATTGCAATACCATAGTCGTAGGGTGAGTACAGTACTGTACCAAACTAAAAGTGTACCACAATCACAATGCACAACAAAATCTTACTATATATTTTATGAGTGAATAATGGTTGTAAAAGTATGTTTCAAGTGTTTTATAATTTGTTATTGTGAAAATAATTAGGAAGTTGTAATATTTATTAGTTAGTGCATTTTCCCTATAGTTTCCGGATTATTCGAATTTTCATTAACCTGGATGACACTCAGTCCCAGTTAGGCCAGACAAACGAATTTACACTGTATATATATATATACACTCTCTAGGAATAGAAATAATTTCTTGTCATCAAATGAAACACCAAACCAACCCTAATTATTGAATTCTTTTTTAACTGATGCCATATTATGATTATAATAAGGGGCCAAGTATGTAGTTATATATGACATCCTCGTGGACTTGGTGAAGTCTGATTTGGTTGGCTTAAAGTCTTGCACTTTGGCGGTAGCTTGGTAATGGACCAGAGAGAGGATAGAGACTAAAGGTTTGGTGTTGTGGTGAAACAAGACATATAATTATTCCTGTCAAGACCACACAAGATATATAGGTAGTCAGCCTGGGTTCTCCAGGACACTGGGCAGGGTATCGCTACTATGAGGCTCTCACCGGGAAAACTTGTGCTAGGGGAGTCACATTTGATAACTATCTCTTCAATCAATGTTTACCTAACTTTCGGCAGTATATAGTCAGTTTACAGTATAAATTGTCATTCCAAATTTTGATAAGGCCTTAGGGATAAGCTAAAAAAAGATAATACAGAGGGGAAATAAAGGGTTATAAAAGTCTATGATGTCATGTCAAAATCTGTTTAATTTGTTTATCATACTAACTTTTGACAAAAAATACTTTATTATTAGTAAAAACTCAGGGGGTACATTGTGTATACCCTGAAATCCTTCGCAAACCCGAGGGCGTATGCATAAATAGTTCGGGAAACACTGCCTTAGGCTAAATATGTCATCCCCACGTGGTAATAAGTCTATGTTGATGAAGCCGGGCCTATAGCTTCCTCAGCTGAAGCTAAGAAGATGAGAAGTGGCTGCATTGTGAAACCCACCAATCATATCAGGTAAACTGTACTTGATGTACCTTACGCCCACAGGAAGCAGAACAGCACAACTTCACTACAGAGGATCTGCAGGTGGCGATGAGCCACTGTGGGGACAAAAGCCCCATTTTGTGGCTGCAGGAGAACTGGAGGAATATGATCGATACAGTTGTCACCCTTGCCACCAACTATGGGCATGAGCGCAAGGAAAACAACATCGGCACCATCTCTGTCCAGGAGGCTAGAGACGCCCTTAGGTTGCACAAAGGGAATGTCTGGGCTGCGGTCACAGAGTGTGTTGAACAAAGGCAGAAGAAGGTACATATATATTTGTTTCTTTATGCTTTTAACATAAGTGGATTATTGGAATCTGTGATATTCAGATTCTAATAGAGTGTGAACTAGTTGTATTCTGATTGATACATCCATGGTAGTCACATATTAGCACTAACAAATAAGACATCTACCAAACAGCCCTTATTATTAATTTAGGTCCCACAAAAATATATTTATCAAACTAAACAATTATTTAGCAAGCTTTCCTAGTCATCATCAATTGTTTACAGCCTGTAGCTGGGTCTGTTTAGTAAAATGTCTCCACCTTCTTATTTCCTTCCACCATTCTTCCCCTCTAACTTGCATACTTTCTATCCGCTTCTCTCATTTCTTTCTTCACCTTCTTTGCTATCTTTCTCCTACATACCTCATCTCCATCATTTTCTTTTACATACCCCTACCATCTCAGTCTTTGCTTTCTCTACTATTATAGAAAAAACTTGCCTACAATGTGATCCAGTAGAAGACAATCATTTGTATTGCTTCATTTTAACACTAGGTGATGAAGTTAGTATATTTTGAGTAAAGTTGCAAAATTAAATACGAGTACCTATTTAGTTTTAACGCATTAAAACAAATCATATTTATTTGAATGTCTACTTGTAACAGGTGGGGGCCCCCAACATAAAGGCAAATGATTCTTTTAGCTTAGTGAGATTCAATAATTTAGTTTGAATAATTTTCAAGAACTTCGGGTTTTACTTTTGTCAAAGTATTTTATTACTGTCTTATTAAGTCGAATAATAGTTTAACATGTTTGCTTATTTAAGCCCTTTGATAGAAAATAGCATTATGCCAAAAATAAAAAGATTTGGGGGAACATGAGGATAAAATATGAATCATAACATTAGAGTAACTAAGTTACTATAAGTGAAACACTAACATTCTTATTTCAGTACGCTGACCTTTTGTCTCGAGGAAACTTCACGCGGGAGGATATAGTAACAGTGTTGACAGCCAACCATGGCAACATGGAGGCGGCATATTTGGATCTTAGCAAGACTCAGCTGAAACCTTTCCTCATGCGTATTTGGGGGCCACCGGCGGGCACAGACAACGAAAGTGGTAACTTGGGTGCAGTGGTAGACCAAATGGACCAATTAGACATAAAAAATGCGGGAGAGATTGCTACTGCCGATAAAACTCATCCTACAGATGAAGGTATGAATAATTAGCTGTGCTAAATTAACCAAGTTTAGTTCGCACTAGCAAGCTCAACTCCAACATAAAAAACCAAAGTTCAACCCCTGAGTCTGTGCACTGAATGTTTTCCCCATTACTCTATTGTGATTTTACAATTGAATATTGTTGCGGTTAGAAATTCCCTTTCTTCCTCCTTTTTTTAGATAAAATAACTTATATAGATAGTAGTTAACACAATCAAACCTAAGTATACTTATTAAAAAAGCTAAATAAAAAGCTATTGATATCAGCTCTAATTGTCCATATTTTTTTTTATACATGCAAATATGGTGTCCTATTTATTTAAAATAAAAATAAAAATTATATTCAAGCCAAACTTAAATATGCTTGTTGATTCCTACAAACATAACCATAACTTTGTAGCTAAACACATGCATAGTCTATGCAATACAAATAACTTTTAATAGTTTTTAGTGCAATAGTAGTTCCCTTTGCATACATTTAGAATAGATATAAAACACAAACTTGCTTTGATGCAGACTATTTTTGTTTCACAGATGACAGTTTATCAATTACTGACTTTGTTGACGCCCGTTCTGACTTGGAGTTGGACGAAACGATGACTACAGACGAGAGCAAAGCGGTGAGTCCGGTGTCCGATTCTTTTACCAACCCTTTAAGCACTGAGGCGGCAATCAGCTCCCTCGTCAGGCCCAGTGACTCAGGATTGAATTCTCCATCTGATGAGCTGATTAAACAAGGAAGGTCAGACACACAAGTGCCTAAGGGTAAGACTACCACCTCTGCCAAAGAACAAAACCTACCTACCAATGATAATTCTTCACTAAAGGATGAAGCATCGGATGTACCGAAAGAGATGGCATTCCACATGCTTCTTAACCTTCTTGCCGTACTTAACTCAGATGAGAGCAATCAAAACATTCCACAGCTCGAGGCTCAGAAAGCAGCGATATTGGCGACAATTAATAACCTAGTGGCTAAACCACCTGAAACAAAGGTAGATGCAAAAGAAACTGAAGTTCAACCTGTTCAGTTGACAGGCTTGGAAACAATCATGGGAGAAACTAAACATCATAAAGAGGGATGGGAAAATTTAGTAAGTGAAAATAGTGTAATAGCCGGGGAGTTAAAAAATGAGCCTTCACATTCATCTGAGGAAGAGTTGCAAAGCTCTGAAAACACAGATTCTGATTTTAATGAAGATTGTCTGTTAGAGAACTTAGTATCTCTTTCCTCAGAAAAGAAACATGTCCATAAAGAAGATAATAGAGGTGTACACTTGCCAACAATAATTAATGATGATAATCAAGGGCAAAATAGTTACAGACAAGTTATACAGGAACCACCACAACAAGGTAATAGTGAGACAAATAGTATTACAAAAAAAGAAAGAACTAAAGAATCTAGTACAAACACCAAACGTGACAACACCACTAATGTTCATTCTGCTGAATCTAGTTCCTCTTTGGAAAATGTCACTAATATGAATGAGCCGCAAGATACATTAGACAAAAAAACAATGAAGGAAGTCTCTAAAATATCGACGCTGAGAAATGATGCATTAAATGACCTGGTCAAGTCAGTTAATACAACATTGAAAGAAATGGCTGATCTATGTTTGGGGGATGAAAATGAAGATGAGTATGAAACAGAAGAAGAATATGAAACAGATGATGAGGAAGAAATAGAAGAAGAAATCAGTGACGAAGATATGACAGACTCTAAACAAGTTACTGTAATTTGTAGGATGGATAAAATTAAAAATAACCAATCCTTTAGAGATAGTAGAAGTAATAAAGAGGAAATGAAAAATACAAAATTAAATCAAACTTCTAAAGGCCATGCTATAGCAACTAATCAAACTCCAACCCAAGAAGATAGAACCCCAATAAAACTGAAAGCACAGTCCAACACAGATACAATTAATTTATCAGGGAACGATGCAGCCCCTATATCTAAAAAGGAACAAAGCAAAGCTATTCAAATGAAAGAGTCAAACACTTCACATACAAAAGTTGAGCATCATGTGGAAGAACAAAGATCTCCAAGCCAAAAACCAGAGCACGAAAACATAAACACAATTAAATCATCAAAAACAGAGAGTAAAATAAAAATTACCGATGTAACAAGCTCAGCAGATATTTCAAAACAAGATTCAAAACCCAGTGATATAAAAGTTCCTAATAGTAGTCAGAAGCAGCTAGCTACAAAACTTCCAAATATTGCAGCACCAAAATCTCAGACGGTGATTCCCAAACCACCCCCGAGGAAGAATACTACAATCAAACCAGGAACAAAAACACAAACAAGTATTCCAAGGCTAGTGACAAATAAAGAAACTAGTAGTAATATAGCCCAAAATAAGCAGAAGGGTACATCTAAACCAGTCAAAAAAGTTTCAGGAACTAGCGCAAAAATTATTCCATTAAAAAAAGATCTTCCAAAGAAAAGAGAAAACAATAAAACGGAAACTATTTCGGAATCAACTCCTAATCAATCCCAGGTAAAGGAAGAATCAGAAGAGTTATTACCGTCAGTAACATTGCCAAAACTTGATTCAAATTTGGAAAACCCAGTTCTAGATATTAATAAAGATTTGATTACCAGTGTGGACGCTATGGACATGCCTGACAACACAAAAAGTCAAAGTTTAGACACCGCTATCTCAATTGTCCGAATAGAGATAGCAGATGTTAAGTCCTCTGGGGATGAGGAATTGAAACCAACTTCAAATATATCAGGACCAAATATGAATGATAACGCTCCTGATTCTATATTGGATGAGCCTCAGTTACTCTCCGATAATTCTAATGGGCCACCAGAGAACACTAATGAAAATACAAATGATGAAGATACTTCTGCACGGCAAGAAGAAGAGGAAGCTAAGAAAACCGATCTATTCCAGTTTGAGGTAGGTGGTGTTTTAAGGATTATAATACAGTTGAACTGAAAAGTTTCACATTTGAAATATTCATTAAGGCCCTTGGCCCTGTCGAGTGAAAGTCTAAAACCTATTTTGTGGGATCGTGGGCGGGAGGGTGAAAGGCGTGGCGTGGCTTCACAATCGATCAAAGTAGTCTTCAGCGCCAACACAAACAAATGGAACACGAAAACCTTAAAAGGTGCTAGCTACAGGACAGGTCTTGTGCAAAAATCATACTTTTGGAAATATCAGTTTTCTCGAGAATGAGTGCAATTTTTATGATAATATTTTCAACACCCCTTCTAAGATAATGTATCGATGTTTATTAATTGTTACATTTTCTTATTTTTTGTTATGAAACCGGTAGTTTTCTAGTGAAAAATTAAAATTTGATCAATATTTGACCACTGTTAAAATCATAATAGAGGTGTGTATATAAAAAGTATAACTTAATCAACATGCTTCTATTCTTGAACAAACAGTTAAAAAAAATAATAATTGCAAAACAATACATTTTTTTGAAGATAACTGTTTGTTTCCATGGCTCTGCATTTCCACGCCAAAGGAAAAGGGCCAATCAACCGCCTTAACATGATATATGAAAATATTGCAGCTATATGCTCAAGTTGAGAGTCAAGGAATGTTCTAGGAACTAAATCCCACTCTAGAAACACATGTCAGTATGATTGGTTTTTGTTAACAAGGGTTTCAATCCCAGCTTTTCACAATGAGAAGGGTTTATTCCATTGTTTATAAACACAAAATGGTGATTTAAAAACAAAAATCAAAACTCACTCTTCTCATGTGTACTTATATTAGCTATCTGTTTGTTGTATATATTCCAAACAGTGACACACAGCCCACACAAAAATTAGACACCCTTACATTAGAGTGTGAAAGATATTCTCTTTGAACAAAATTAAAATTATATTATGAAAATATAAATATTTAGTTGAGATAAAATAGAGATTAAAAGAAATTAGTTTAAAAAACAACTTATCAGTAAATTTTGCTTATAAATTAGATTAAAATATTTTTTAGATGTGATCTTAGGTTTTTAATAAAGTATTAAATTACTTTCAAATTAGACTAAGCAATATAGTGATATTTAATTATATTATTACTTTAAAAACTTTCTCATTTAGGCTTACTCTTTTATTTAATGCACTCATCAAACTTGAAGCCCATTTTTGTGAATATCATTGACAAATGAATAAAAATAAACGCAGAACACTTACAGGATTAAAAAAATATTAATGATAAAAGAAGATAACTTTTAAACAATATGTGCAAAATTAGACCTGATAAAATTTAAACTGATGCAACAGCAAACTTTCTTTGTTTTGTTTTAACAATTCATGTGTATTACAAACTGATCTGTGATGGTTATCCACAGGATCCATACTGATAGAAGGATCAAATTCAACTAAGTGAAAAATGGTTACCTGGACATGGGAATTGAACCTGAAACCTTTGGTTTTGCGCCCCAATACTCTACCGCTGACCCCTGTTTTGACAAACAGTAGTAGAGAATTTACGCACAAAGCCAAAGGTCCTGGGTTCAATTCCCATATCCAGGTTGTCATTTTTCACTTAATTGATTTAAAAAAAATCTTTGATCATGAAAAAATAGTACATGTTGGTCATAAGTTATTTCACTCTTTCATAAACATTATACAAACTGGCAACTATATAAAAGTAATAATACCATCATAAAATTGTTTAGTAATTATATTAGGTTGCTTGACACTAGTTAGGTTTAAAAACAGTTTGACTTGATCAGACTCAACAAACTTACAATGACTATAATGAGGATCTGTTAAAAACCATCAGCGGCAGGTGCGTAGATGTCTAGCAGAAGGACTGGTCTCTACCTATGAGCAGGCCGAGATCGCTGTAAAACTGATTGACCTCAAGTTCGACAGGGAAGAGGCACTCAGTGCCGCACAAGAATGTAGCACGCTGGCCGCAGCAATAGCCTTCTTGGAGCAAGAGTGTGAGCTGTGTATGGGGAAATACACCATGAAACAGGTGAGTACAAAAGGAGTAAATCTTATTCAACGAGTATATTTGAGAATTATTAAATAAACATTCATTCCCAACAGAATTGGCATAATTAAAGGTTCTAGATGAAAAAATAACTTTACACAGGATCTTATTATACATACACATACACTCGCGAAATTTCATCCAGGTAATATTATTTGCTATTTCAGATGGTGTCAATGCTTAAGTGTACACACTGCTGACTGTAAGGACTGCACCAAAAACTACTTTACCATCCAGATCACAGATAGAAACATAAATGACGCCGTGTGTCCGTTCTGCAAGGAACCGGAGCTGGATAACGATGACGAGGCGCTAGAATATTTCAGCAACCTGGACATCTTATTGAAGAGCATCGTGGATCCTCCAGTTCACGAGCTATTTCAAAGGAAACTGAGGGACAGAACTCTCATGCAAGACCCCAACTTCAAGTGGTGTGTCAAAGTAAGGGAGCAATCGATCATGAGCCACTTTACATGTTTTATATCTGAAAATAAATTTTCACAATCAGGTTTTTTAAGCACCGTGTCTTACTATTCGTTCGAATTATACACATATGTGATAACTCTGCTAATATGTTGGGGAATAAAGAAGGTTTAATTTAGATTTAAGTCTACTAGCATTTGCGAGGGCGAGTGGAAAACCACTCATACAGTTCACCAGACCAGGATTCCAATCAACATGTTAAAACTAATTTTAATTAATGATAGATTGGTCCAAAAAATTGCCAGCCATGCAGCTGGATGCTGGTTATAGTATTTTGGTTACAAATTTCACTTAATCACACAAACCATTCTGAAGACCTTAATTTTTAATTATTTTCATCTTTCTAGAAGTATGGGTGGTTAAAAAATTTGATGATCTGGTGAGCTAGTAGACTTAAAATGTGCAAATAATTTTATATTGCAAAGACAAAGACAATTTTATGCCTTTAACTATTCTATGTTAATATCATTTTATATATTAATTCAGATATTTTAAACTTTTACAATTGAGAGTCGACTTTTAAGGACCATAAATTGTTTCTACTCCTAAGCTAATACAGGTGATTAAATAATTCATTTTGGACAAATGTTACAGTGTTCATCTGGATTCATCGCCAACCCTCGCCAAAAGCGGCTCATCTGTCCAGACTGTCGATCAGTCACCTGTGCTTTCTGCAGACGGCCGGTCAGCTTAATTATTTTTTATGACTTGCTTGTTTTACAAATACAACTTGTAGCCCCTAACAAATATGTAAATTATAGGCCCTAGTTTTAAGCATTTACCAATTAGACTAAGTACAAATAATTCAATGATACAACAAAAGAAACTTAAGTATGTCCTGTCCCTGTATGATATTACCTTAAAGTATGTGATCCTATTTGGTGGTCAAATTGCCTTGCTATTTACTTAACTGCCAATAATGGGGAGATCAAGGTTCGAATTCCAGATGGGTGCACTAAAAATTTCCTTGATTTTCTCTTCTTCCTCCCTTATTCCTAATTTGTAAGTGTACCGGTAAATATGCAAATGGTTCAAAGGGGTGGTTAGAATGCAGCACACAAAATGATAATGGTTTATTCTTTTGGATTAAAAAAAACCTTGTAAACATAAATGAATGGCAACACAATATAAAGAAGGTCGGTGTTTAGTTTTGGACACAGAAAATCAGAACAAACAATATTCGTCTTTTGAAAATAAATACTGCTATTATTTTGTGTGTGCATCTTACTTCCTTTTTGGGCTATCCATATATTCACACCAATTGTGTATACATGAGGGTGGAATTTAGAAGTAATGTACACACAATTTGTGAAAAACCACTTAGGAAAAATAAACCTCAGAACCCAGCTGGGATTAAAACTCCCATCTACTCATCATCTGTAATCCAGTCCAATGCGGTAGTGACGCTTTAGAGCATGCAATTACCGAAACAGGTAGAAATAAATAGTTTGCACTTGTGGCATATTAATGATTGTTTCTGAATAAGCAAGCCTACGGGTTTGTTGTGTGTCCAGATTATACTCAACTCATTATAATCACATTTACACACACTAGACTTTTTTTGATACTAACTCCAAAAATAAGAAAAATCACAGGGTCGATGGTAGCCTGTTAACAAGGACCCTGTGTAGATGTGTAGTTTTAGGAAGGCAAATACAAATTTTCACTACATGTTGAATGTTGATAAAACATTAAATTATATTATATTATATTTAGTTGTGTTTAATATATAGGTATTAAACACAACTAATTATAAATGAATTATTTGGTGGTTATATAAAAGCATTGCACTAAAAATCTGTGCCGAGACCGAGGATTGAACCCCGGCCGCCAGCATAGAAGTCTGACACCTTACCCCTAGACCGCCAGGTCACCAGCGTTGAATGTTGATAAAACATTAAATTATATTATATTATATCTAGTTGTGTTTAATATATATATAAACACAACTAATCATAACTGAATTATTTGGTGGTTTTATAAAAATAAATTTGTGGAGGTAACAAATAATACTTATTTTGCCTGTACAGCCAAATTTATGATCAGTGTAGTCCTATAATAAGTGTTTTTGTTTTGTTTTGTGAATAGTGGGAGAAACAACATGAGGGAATCACCTGTGAAAAGTTTGCCGAGTGGAAAGAGGCCAACGACCCAGAAATCCAGGCAGCAGGGTTGGCCAAACACCTTGCCGAGAACGGCATCGACTGTCCCAAATGCAAGTTTCGATACTCCCTAGCGAGAGGTGGCTGCATGCACTTTACATGTAGCCAGTGCAAGTATGAATTCTGTTTCGGGTGCGGCAAACCTTTTCTGATGGGGGCCAAGTGCACTGTGAGCCCCTTCTGCGCCAAGTTGGGGTTACATTCACACCACCCCAGAAACTGTCTATTCTATCTCAGGGACAAAGAGCCTAAGGAACTACAGAAACTACTGCAGGTACAGTTCCTGAATTTATTTAGGTTATAAAACTTTTTTCATGCCCTACTGAAAAGTAGTAAAGGCAAGCTACATGAAACGTGTTCCATGTCTTACTGCCCATTCAAAGTTATACACACATTTACAATTAAATTCATGAGTTAGGATAGGTAAGATAGAATTAAGATAAAATGCACCTACATTTGAAGGGGAAGGCAAGTGGGAAACCATTTAGGAAAAAAACACCTCGATACTCCCAACCAGAATTTTAACTTTGACCTCCATGTCAATGGCAAACCAGATTAAGTGAGACCCTGTGTCTTTGTTTACGTGTTAGTTTAATGTAAATTTAAAGTACTAAGATATTTTTTCAACTGCCATGAATTTGCACACTAAACATGATGCAACTTAGTTGTCAACCTAAGACAAGCTACACCTTAAAACTATTTAGGGTAAGGTTTGACTTAGAGACAATGCTTCTCAGAAAAGAAAGTAAATTATATTTTGACTATGAAAGGCATTATTTTAGAAACATCTCATTTTAAATGATTACATGACTATAATATAAGGACTATAAGATACAGCTGAAAAATTAAGCCGAGGTTTCAAGCGCTTTACATAATTTAAAAATGGAATAAAATAAATTCCCGAAAGTACATATGGTAAAAATTTCTACTTGCAGTTTCGAAATATATAAAACTAACAGAATGGTTATAAATAACATGAATTTTGGTATCAAAAAGTGATACAATTTTATTATAGTCCAGATAACTTTTATTGATTATATTACTGTGTCATGTTATCTTGTTTCATTGCTTATTCTGGAATACCTTTTAAAGTGTCAGGCAGCAAATGTCATTAATAACTTAAATGACTTTCAGGATAATGAAGTTCACTTTGACACAGAACTACCAAAGAACCTCAAGGCTCAGCAAGAAGCTGGGGAGGTTATAAAATGTCTGGTCCAGTTACAGAAAGAAACACCAGCGGGACTAATAGACGATGTCTGCAAGTCGGAAACCATGGATGAGACACGCAGGACTTTGCCGGTGATGCATCGAATATAACTCTTTGTGACTTATTGAAATTTATCTGACACTTTTGAGAGTTGAGAAATCTACTTTCACAAATAATCAGATTCCTGGAAATTGAGATTTATGACATGTGGTGCCAATTTTTATAGCTGAAGCCAAGAAATTACTATTATGCCAATTAAATTGGATTTATTGAGTTTTATAATAATTAGATGTTCCAAATCTAGAAATGAATTATTTTTGTTTGTTCATGACTATAAGTTATCTAAATCTAGTTGATATACCTATAGCTGGGTGTTAAGAGAAGTTAAGAAAAAGAAACCTGGTTCGATTCCATTGTGGTAAATTAATGGCATTATGGTTTGGTATGTAGTCCTTTTATCAATACATCTACTGATATTTTATTATTTATAAAGTTCACCCACAGTAGTACCTTTATTTGAATAAATGTAATTCAAAATTAATTTTAAATATTGTATAATATAATAATCTGATTCCATCATCTAAAATTTTACCAGTTCAGGTTCTATATTTTGGTTCTTAGTTATGATACACTTTTATACAACTTATCAAAGGCCATTTGGGCTATAATGTTAACTTATTTCTGTTAAATGAATCCAGAAGATCAGTACTTAGTCTTGAAAGTTGCAACAAGTATGTGTATTAAAAAATTAAAAACTATTTCTATATCAACAAAATATATTTCATTACACGCATGTATTCAATAAGGTTGTGGTTTTAACTTATGTGATTTAAAACCGAGAACATTTCTTAGAACCAAAACTTGTTCCTGTTCTCAAATGACAAACAGGTAGAACCGACCGATGTACACTCTGTTTAACCTGAATGGTAGCAAATTTATCTTGAGGTATGTTTCCATCCTGGTTCAGCTTATAACATAGGGCCATACTGTAATCAGTCAAGGTAAGAACTGCTAACTTGCTGGGCAAGCAAAGTGTACTTAAGAACCAGACTGACCCATACTTGATTTTCATGATTGTTTGTGATATGCAATAGCTTTGATCCAATTTTTATGAATATTTTTTTGAAAGGACTTTCTTCTTTCCAGAATATTAATAATATAGGATTTTGATAGAAAAAATTCCTCCTCCCAGATGGGTAAGACAATCGAGCTATATATTATAGCAACATATATCATAAATAGACTTAAGCCTCTTAAATTATATTAAAAAAAAATCCCCTATTGTAGTGCATATAAGAACATTTTAAAGCCAATAAGAAATCCTACTCATATTAGAACTAACTCAGCTAAGTAAATGGAAAGCCAAGTCAATGACATAGGCCAATTCCTTTCCATTGCAGGACACACTATCTAGAATATTTAAGTATTCTGATTCGCCGGTACAAGGTGGACCCGATTAGCGTTCTAAGCACAGACGATCTCGAAACCCTTGTTAAACGTGCTGGCAAGCGCGTCCCGCCCAACCCATATGGGACTCCGGCCGAAGTGTTTCGGGAACGTTTGCTCAAGGTACAGACTCAACACTTTTTTAATTTCCTTCCTCTTTTATTTTGCTCCTTGTTTGTCTAGGGTGCACTACATAGAGTATTTAGTGGGGCTGATTGTCGTACACAAGCTTGACCCAGTCACAATATTTGACCTGGTGGACGTACGACAAGAACTGAAGAGGAGGGGAAAGGCTCTGCCTGCCAGGACGGAGAATGCCACTGACGATGAGTACAGGATTCTGTGTGTTAAGGTGTGTCCCACTTGCAGGTTATGATTTGTACTTTTTTCTAAACAGTACAAACATACTTTTTCTGGAAAAGAAACACCTTAAAGGATAGCTACTATTTTCTTATTTCAAAATTCCCTGTGTATTAATAAAGCCATTTCTAATTTTACAGAAAATATGGATTTAGGAATAAAGGAATTACATTTAATTTTTATTAAATTGACTAGTTTATTTGTGGATAGTAAGGAAATAATAGGCTTAGAAGTGAATGCTGACAAGCCAATGTATATGACCAAATTGAGAACCAAGATTGCGGCCAATAATTTATAAATGACTTATCATTTGACATGATTAAGGAGTTTAAATAGTTTAGGAACAATTTCAACTAGCAGTAACAATACTAGAGTGGAAACAAGGAAAATAATACAGTCGGGAACTCTTATCATTAAGTTGTTGACATCTCACCTGCTATCAAGGAATGTAGAACTCAAAATATACAAAACAAGAATTTAACCGGTTGTTTTCTATGGGTGTGAAACATGGCCTTACCTTACATGAAGTAAAACAATTGAAGGGGTTCAAAAACAAGGTTCTTAGGAAGCGATTTGGCCCTAAAAAGGAAGAGGCTATTGAGGAGCGGAGGAGGTCACATAATGATGAGTTAAAGACACTGTTCTCATCACAAGATATGCAGCGTGAATGGAAGAATCTAGAACAGTGTTCAAGGTATGGATTGGCAAATCTAATGGGAAGACTTAGACGCAGATGGGAAGAAAACATAAGAATGTACCTAAAAGAGATAGGGTGTAATGAGGTGGACTGGATAAAACTAGCTCAATATAGGGATAGGTGGTGTACTTTTGCAGGTGCAGCAATGAACTTTCGCCTTCCTAATGCCATAGAGTGAGAGGGGCAAGGCTCTGCCTGCCAGGACGGAGAATGCCACCGACGATGAGTACAGGATTCTGTGTGTTAAGGTGTGTCCCACTTGCAGGTTATGATTTGTACTTTTTTCTGAACAGTACAAACATACTTTTTCTGGAAAAGAAACACCTTAAAGGGTAGCTACTATTTTCTTATTTCAAAATTCCCTGCGTATTAATAAAGCCAGTTCTAATTTTACAGAAAATATGGATTTAAGAATAAAGGAATTATATTTAATTTTTATTAAATTGACTAGTTTATTTGTGGATAGTAAGGAAATAAAAGGCTTAGAAGTGAATGCTGACAAGCCAATGTATATCATCATTTGACATGATTAAGAAGTTTAAATAGTTTAGGAACAATTTCAA
Organism: Timema californicum; assembly: GCA_902141385.1. NCBI lineage: Eukaryota > Metazoa > Arthropoda > Insecta > Phasmatodea > Timematidae > Timema > Timema californicum. Next base: position 121,988 of record CABFOW010001798.1, read on the forward strand.
CTAGCAGTAACAATACTAGAGAGGAAATAAGGAAAATAATACAGTCGGGAAATGCATACTATTACTCTATCATTAAGTTGTTGACATCTCACCTATCAAGGAATGTATAACTCAAAATATACAAAACAAGAATTTAACCGGTTGTTCTCTATGGGTGTGAAACATGGCCTTACCTTACATGAAGTAAAACAATTGAGGGGGTTCAAAAACAAGGCGCTTAGGAAGCGATTTGGCCCTAAAAAGGAAGAGACTTTTGAGGAGTGGAGGAGGTCACATAATGATGAGTTAAATACACTGTTCTCATCACAAGATATGCAGCGTGAATGGAAGAATCTAGAACCGTGTTCAAGGTATGGATTGGCAAATCTAATTGGAAGACCTGGACGCAGATGGGAAGAAAACACAAGAATGTACCTAAAAGAGATAGGGTGTAATGATGTAGACTGGATGAAACTAGCTCAATATAGGGATAGGTGGTGTACTTTTGCAGGTGCAGCAATGAACTTTCGCCTTCCTAATGCCATAGAGTGAGAGTCATCTTATTAGTGGTTAAAAGAGGATGATTAAGGCTTGAGGGTGTTGATACTCCTCAAATAATCTTCAATCATCCGATTCACATTAAGTTGCTTAATTAAAATAGCTTGGTGTTTAATGACCTTCTCCCACTTCTTTTTTATACTGATGGACCCCCCTTGTTCAATGTAATTGAACTCAGAGGCCTAAGTGCTTTCAAAGGGAAAGGTTTATGTTACTGGCTCCTCTGAAGCTTATCTTGGCAAAACTAATAAATTATGCCACTTCGATCGATTGAGTCATATTAACGTGACTCAGAATACACTTAAATGATAATGGAATAAGCTGATATATATTTACAAGCACAAAATTTATTTAGATACAAATTTAAATATAGTGGTATAAAATCTATTCCTTACCTGGTGTTATTGAATTTTACATTATAAATATAACAACTACCTGAGAAATCTTTTTCTAGATTCAAAGAGGTTTTGTATAGCACTAAATCTGACATACTCATCACTAAATATGGTGTGCAAATATATTTTTAAAACATATTTTAAAGATTATAGTTTATTAGTGCAATGAAAGATTTAAGCTAATAATATGGATAACTACTCTATAATGAATAATAATGTTTGGAAAGCATCCGAAACATGCCAACTCTAATTTGATTTATAGCTTATAAGAAAAAAGTATAATATTATTTGTATTTTCATTATTTTAGTAATGCATCACCCAATTAAGGGACTGCATGGCCTAAGGCGTCAGTCTTCCAAAACCCTGGCCATCCGATGTTGGGAAGATCGGGGTTTGAATCCCGGTAGGATCTACAAAGGATGGTAATCTACAAAGGATGGTTTTTCACTTTCCTTTCATGCAAATGTGGATACACTTCCCCAAAATTCAATCTTACTTGTCCCTAAGACATTAGGATAATTAGTACTTAGGTGTATAACCCAAATGTGTAGTAAGACTCATAGCTATATTAAATATATATATATATATATTACATAGCAGTGACTTATAAATAAAAGAGTGCAAATGATAACATTACCAGCTCTTTCCACTGGTTTTATCCTCGTTAAGTAAATAGGTAAATATAGCAAATAAAAAAGGCACATCTTGGGTGAAAAGTGGCACCATTTATATACTTGTGGCAACAAATTTGCAACCTATAGTGCAGCTAGGAATTTTTAATTATATTTTAACCCCAGCCCTTAATTTAAGGGTAGTTGACTTATTAGTGATATTTGAAAATTCAATCAAAAATGACTTTTGATTATGTTTAAAATGTTTATCTGGGGAGTGTTTGATTTGACAAATAAAAATATGTAGCTTACTTGTTTTTTGTGGGGAAAATTTGTTGTTCAAACCCTTCTAGATGCACTATAAATATGAAATTTCGCAATTACATAGAGGCCATATGCAACCAGAAATGACTAAAAATAAGGAATTTAAAATCAGATAACTGTGAGGGGGGGTTTAAATAGAAACTTTCTCAAGGTAAAAAGATGAAATATGGCAGTCAGGTAGAGGAAGCTATTATTACAGATAGTTAATTAAGTCTTAGGATATAACATTTCAAAGTCAAAGTTGATGAAATGGAAGAGAGGTTCTAAATTTTCAAAATTGATAGAAGCAACTACTTCCAAGTTTGATTTGACAAATAAAAATATGTAGTTTACTTGTTTTTTGTGGGGAAAATTTGTTGTTCAAACCCTTCTAGATGCACTATACATATGAAATTTGGCAATTACATAGAGGCCACATGCAACCAGAAATTTCTAAAAATAAGAAATTTAAAATCAGATAACTGTGAGGGGGGGTTTAAATAGAAACTTTCTCAAGGTAAAAAGATGAAATATGGCAGGCAGGTCGAGAAAGCTATTATTACAGATAGTTAATTAAGTCTTAGGATATAAAATTTCAAAGTCAAAGTTGGTGAAATGGAAGAGAGGTTCTAAATTTTCAAAATTGATAGAAACAACTACTCCCAAGTGTGGCGTGAAGCTTTAATTCAGCAGGGCAATAGAGGGACCTCTCCAAATAACCACGGAAATCCAATAAGTTTAAATTTTTAAATGAAACTCTGGGAAATAGGAGGGGAGGGATATTAACAGAAAAAATCCCCTTTAGAAGAAATATAAAATTTGAAAATGCCAGGAATATGGTGGAATTTATACCCAAATAATTATTAAATATTTTACATTTCTAATTGAGGGGTGATTAAATATGAGATTTCAAAATTCCCGAAGCTCATATAATAAACTATATCTGCATTGGGGTAAAAGATTGAGATTTTTCAGGCAGATATAAGATACACCCCAAACACATATGACTAACAAATGAGAGATTAATATTTAGTGGATGAGCATTTCATTTTGTAGATCCTTTTCTGGTCCCTTGTGTAATGTGGATGATTTTTCCACCCTAAATTATGATAAATTATATATAGTTACTAAGTTTTGCATTCAGTGACCAGAACTAACATAGCACTAACAACATAACTAAATTTGGTGACTAGTGCATCCATGGGCTGAATCAAGTTGATGAATATATATATAGATTGTCCTCAGCTATCTAATCTTACACACACTAGATATATATACCCCGATTTTCTTAAAAATGGACATTTAGAGCACTGTGTTATTTTAAAGATATTGACATCAAAAGCTACAATTGCAGATTACACCTGAAGGATGAATATGTGAAAGTAGATTTAGTAACTTTTTTTAGATGTCATTCCACGCTAAATTATGATAAATTATATATAGTTACTAAGTTTTGCATTCAGTGAGCAGAACTAACATAGCACTAACAACATAACTAAATTTGGTGACTAGTGCATCCATGGGCGGAATCAAGTTGATGAATATATATATATATTGCTTGTCCTCGGCTATTTAATCTTACACACACACTAGATATATATACCCCGATTTTCTTAAAAATTGACATTTAGAGCACTGTGTTATTTTAAAGATATTGACATTAAAAGCTACAATTGCAGATTATACATTAAGGGTGAATATGTGAAAGTAGATTTAGTAACTTTTTTTAGATGTCCCATGTGTCCGTTTGTAAGAAAATTAGTGTATATATGTGGTATCAAAAGTGATAAAACTTAATCAAATGCTTCTTGCACGGAAAACTTTTTTTTAAATATATATATTTCACTTTCCCTATTGAGACGCGCCTCACTTTGTGCAAATATATATTTTTCTAGTTGTCATTACTCTTTTCAGATTTCCACCCATATACCCTTACTCCTGGGGCACCACTTTTAACCTCGGAAAAAATGTAGTCTCAACAGAGTTGTCAAATTGTTTGGTGTTTATATGTAGGGCTAATATATTAATATATCAGTAATACTCATAATATTATGCATAAAAACAAACAGTTATATCATAAAGAATTAAACTATATATATTAAACTTGTAAATGATAGTATATTTTTCTAGTTGTCATTACTCTTTTCAGATTTCCACCCATCTACCCTTACTCCTGGGGCACCACTTTTAACCTCGAGAAAAATGTAGTCTCAACGAAGTTGTCAAATCGTTTGGTGTTTAGATGTAGGGCTAATATATTAATATATCAATAATACTCATAATATTATGCATAAAAACAGACAGTTATATCATAAAGAATTAAACTATATATATTAAACTTGTAAATGATAGTTTATTAAATGTGTATGTAATATTTTGGAAACATTAATTAATAAAATTTTATAATGTGTGGCTACCAGCTTCTAAAATGAGACTATTTGTTTTTAAAAAAACAAAAAAAAACTGAGCTACAGAAAATATAATTGGCTTTATAATTACCTAAATGTAACTATTTTAAGTTTCGGAAACAGATCTTCAAGTGGCAAAACTTTTGCTATTGTATAACTAATAGGAACGAGTAATCTTTGTTTGCAAAGGTCAGGCAGCCTGAACTCTGGGCAGACCAAGCAAAGTGATATGGAGTGGTAACTAACCAATAGTAAAACCATGTATGAGAAAACTTTACTTTTAGGGAAGAAAAAGATGCATAAGATCAATCTATTATAAAAATATTTCGACTAAAGCTTTAAATAAAATCTTATATTAAAGGTAACTACATATGTCCACTTCAAAACATCAAAAAACTTGTTTGACTGAGTGAAGCTGTTATTTAGGAAACAATATTTAACCGACAACATACAAAAAGGTAGGCTATAGAACAGCCTTAATGGAGGACTATGTTCAAATCAGCATTCTTAGTTCTTAGATCCCATTTTGTTTCTATGTGGAGTCTATAATAAATTTGTATTTGATTATGAGTTTATATTGAGTCCTGTAACCAAATACTATTTTTCCTTAGTTTGTAGGTTATGAAATAATATGGTCCAGTGATATGATTATGACTATGTACTGTTTAACACTAACCAACTGTAAGGTAGTTAGAAATCATAAAAAGAATACAAATAAGATCGAATGGAAGAGAACATTAGTTATGATCCATATTTTTACAGTTTTTATAGCAAAACCAACTTTTTTTTTGTTCTGAAACATTATTTTTGCAAAAAAAAGTTTTTTTTATCATAAAAACTGAAAAAAATAGTGTGTGTGTTATGAATATTGAGTTACTGTTCAAACCTCTTTAAACTTTTATGTTCTATTCTTTCACCATTTATTCTTTAAATTGATTTGTTTAAAGTTTATATTTGATGAAATAAAAATAAGGAATGAGACAAAATCTAATTTTTGGAGAAGTTTAAAATAATTGTAATTTTCTTTAATTTCAGGTGGTTCAAGAAGAGATTCCACTAGACTGATTATACAGATTAATCTAGGACAAAGAAGAAAACGCTGCTCTTAGGATATGTTACAGTATCAGCCAAGAGCAGTGACATTTCTTAGGTTTACCAAGTTTTAGGTCTCTATGGCTGTGTATGAATAGTCTGCACAATTGTACACTTGTGCATTTTACTTGCACACTTTAAAACACAATAAAGAGCAAGGGTGCATAATACTTTTCAGATAGTATAGAAAAGCTAGAGCTTCCTGGGGGCAACTTCTTAAACACACGTTTCCATGACGAGATAGAATTTTAATCATGGTGTCATATGTATACTGTTATATTTTACGCTTCAAAAATAAATTTAACCAATCAGCATTATGGACCAAAGAACACAATAAATTAGTTTTTATTTAACAGTTTGGGTATATTTTATTCTATTTCTACAAAATATAGAATACTTTCATTTAATAAAAATTGTTAATTAAACTAAAGTGTGCGATAAAGGGCAAATTGTATCCTCCCATTAGTATAGTGCAATGTAAGGGGCCATCAGCACACTTAAAAGAGAATTCAGACACCTATAAAACGACTTCCATTCTTTAAGTCTGCGTCAATGCCACTTTCCATTCTACTTGGTTTCCAAGGGCCCTTGGACGGACTATTCAGACACAGCTTGTAAAAATACCATCAATTTGAAGTGAATAGAGTTTAAAGTGATTTTTAACACACAATTTTGTAGTAAATATTTTTGTCAAGGTATGTTTGTAAATGATTAGATTAGTACAAGTTGGAATTGTATAGATTTTTCTTATTTTTTCCCCCCCTTTAAATGTGAATAAAATTTACCAGTCTTTGACCAAAATGGAGTTTTTATTCAATTTTTATATTTGTTTGTAGTTTAGTTGGCATCATACAAGGTGAAAGCTCTGTGGATTGAATATATAAACAACATTTAGCCCCCGGCCATTAATACATCACTTTGAAAGGGTAAACCCACATTTTACCAATTATACATATTTTGGCCTTGCCAGGAATTGAGCCCGGGACCCTTAGCTCAGTACACAACTATGCACTACTGACTATGCTAAGGTGACTGATTATATATATTTGAAAGTACTTTAATCTATCATTATTAGTAGATCTAATAAAGAAAACATTTTTTCACTCTTTGAGGT
>CABFOW010001799.1:0-28961 GCA_902141385.1 Timema californicum
CTTGTTGTCGTAACATGTTTATACGGACATTGTCTCCAGTCCTTGACTGTGCCAGATTTAGCACGTGAGCGAGTGTCATCGGTGAACCCTGAACTTGCCGACGCGTCTGTCAAATTAACAATCACCGCCATCAATCTCGTAAATGGAAGATGGCTGCTATAATAGTATTTTGGTCAGAATAGATGTTAAGAAAATACAAACCTATTTTTTGCTGTCGATATGTAAAGTATGCTGGCTTTTTCATTAATTTTCATCGAGTCTTAGTACCCACTCATGTAATAGGCCTACGCACTAATTTTTAGCACCACGTCTTACAATCCGTTCGGCTTATACACTTAAGTACAAATTACGCTAATTTGCTAGGGATTAGGAAAGTTATATTTAGAGAAAGTGTACACACATTAACGCGGAAGGAGAGTGGAAAACTACTTTGAAAAAAAAAACACTCTCAGTACACCCGATCGAGATTCAAACCTCGATCTTCCGGTCATCGGCAGTATAGTTTACTGCTAGAGTACCACCTTGAACCATGTGACCAACGAAGTGGGTTACGCATTAATTAATAAGGTTAATGGAAATAAGGTGAACCACCTCCGTGCCTTAGTAGTCAGAGTTCCTGCCTACATATCTGGCGGTCACGGGTTCGATTCCAGGGGCTTTGAAATTTTCTTTGAAGCAGTGGATCTGGAACAGGGTCGACTCACCCTCGTGAGTACCAATGAGGACTACTTTAATTAAAAACTATAGTATCCAGTCTATAAAACTGAGATTAACAGCTGGAGTGTTTCTTGTGTTGACCACATGACACCCTCTATCCACAGAAGATGGCACCATCTTCATCAACAGTTGGCAGACGCTTGGTCTGTATATCTCGATTGTGAGCTGACGTCATAAAATTTATTTTTAGTATAAAAGAGGTGTGGAAGGTAGAATTTTAGAAGAAATTTACCCAAATGTACGTGCAGGGAAAGCGGCAATACATCAAGAAAAAAAAACACTCAGTACACCTGAGTGACTCGTTAGACAATATTATAGTAAGATATAGGCAATAGAATCTTAATATAGTATTAGTGTTATTTTATAGGTATTGATACTATTTATAAAAAAAAGATAATTGCAGATAACATGACTTGAAGTCATACGAATATATGTATTTTAAGGAATTTTATACCTGCCATTACTCCCCAGAACAGGAGATGCATTTTATTTGTCAGTACCAAATATCTCTTGATGAAGCACATTAAAGGTGTCAGTTGTAGGGTTTATTAAATACCCAAGATTACAGTTAGCCACTATCTTGTGACTAAAGTGATTGTACAAACATTAATTATTAATAATACTTTCTAGAGGGGGTTTAACCTCCAAAACACTACCCCCCTCTCAGTATGATCCTGATATGACTTGATGGTATGAATATTTGAAAGAATTTTTAGTAAATTTTGTAACTGACAGATACATTACATCCAGAATCTTACAATAGCACTCTTTTGAGTTAAGATTCTACAATCTACGATAGAGTGGAACCATATAAAATAAGTTTGATTTGATTTTTCAACGTGTCTTAGTTTGGGCTATACGCGTATATAAACAAGGTTAATGAAATATGGTTCTAAAAGGGTAGAGCATAGAAGTAATGTTCCTTCATTAATGAGGAGAGAGAGTGGAAACCCATTCTGGGGGGGAAAAAACACCTTAGTACACCTGATCCACATCCAATCACTGACAATCCAGGCACCGGGAAACCAAACTATAGCACCAATTTCCCCAAGTCTTTACTTGAGGCATGCTTATATATGAGGAGGCTACACGTGTAATACAGCAAAACCACGTGGGAAAGACCATGTTGACATCTCCATGGATATCCTAATGGTTGGATATTTTGGTAAAACACATGTAGCAACTTGGATTTATTCAAGTAATTTTATTCTATTGCGCATGCGCTTGTTTTTCTGGCAGGATCTCATCAGTTATTGGAATTCAGCCATTTTATTGTGTTTTGGTTGCGACTTCATTTTTTATAAGGAATTACTGGCTTGCGTGACTATACTTTAGGAGATTTTGACTTAAGTAATTGATATTTTTATAATTATTCCGTGTTATTGCTGAGTTAAAGAGTCAGGAATCTTTGGATAGAATCCTCAAAGTAAAGACTTGGGACAATTTAGTGAATATTTAAAGAAGTAGAGAATGATTTAACAAACGCTACTGTGATACAATCAGAAAGTTTGCTGTAAACTATCTTGGCAAATTTGGAAAGGAGGACAAGATTCCCTCTACCAATACCTGTGGAGAAAATTATGGGAAAGCTACTGCGTATAATAGGTGCTGACCTCAAACAATTTCCTTATGGGGAAGCATAGCTCAGTCAACCCGAGAGCTAATCAGTGTGTGTTATGCGACCTTTAGACCACGTGCACAAACGCATGGATTCTAGGCTTTTTTTAGGATAAACGGATGGGATGCACGAACGACTGAACTACATGTTAAAGCTCACGAACGACTGAACTACATGTTAAAGCTCACGAACGACTGAACTTTAAGCAGTAGTTTCATGAAGTACTAGATTAAATTTTGTAGTTTATGAATAACTGAATTTAAAGCACTAGTTCATGAACGGCTGAACTACATTTTGTAGTTCACTAACGATTGAACTTCAAAAGAGTATTTCACGAAGAAATGACCTTCAAAGCAGTAGCTCACGAACAAATGAACTACATAAAATAGTTAACCAACGACTGAGCTACAAAATTAAGTTCGCTAAAGTTGTTCTCCAATCTCGTTCTTGGGTTGGGGTATATGGGGTAAGGAGTCGAGACAAGTCTTAGAAAAATTCGTAAAATGATTAAATCATTAAAAAAACTTGTTAAGACTGATCTTTTATTTGCAGCACTTAAAAATGAACTGCTCATTTAAGTGAAGTGAACTCTTTGACATATCCCCAAAAATAACCAGTTCCACATATCTCTACTTACTGATGCAGCAGACGGCGAGCAGACGGACAGACTCATCTGGAGGTTGGCACTCTGGGAAGAACGGTTTAAGGACGTACACGCTAAACGTGAGAGCGACGATCGCCTGCGAACAAGGCCGCACGATCATGCATTCGATCCACAGACGGATGAATGCCATGAACGGTCCGAACGTCTCCATGATGTAAGCGTAGTCGGCGCCGCTCTTGGAGATCATGCAGCCCAGCTCGGCGTAGCAGTAGGCGCCAACCTGAAACGACATGGGTTCAGATTAGCACTACTTACAATAGTTTTTTTTTATTAAGATGGGATTGAAGAAATCACTACTCAAAGACATTATTTTTACAGACCATGTATATATAAAGTTCTGGTCACAATAAATTAAATTTTGCTTCAGTAGATACTTTTAGTTTAATTTTCTACCTATTGTAATCAGTATTGTCAAATTGCTATTTCTACAACACAAAGAACACCGCCATTGTTCTTGCTGCCTAAGCTTCTCCTTTTATGGCCACTATTGCTAGGTAGTAATTTATTTATGAAAAGTACTCAATCTGAGGGTGTGTTGGATTCTCGACAGTTCCCCCATCAATTGTAAGGCCTAGGCAACACTGAAGAGGTGTACTAAGGAAATGAAGAGTGCGGTAGTTTCCTGTTGATTTTCTCATTGAACTAGAAGGTAATTTTTCACATAATTCTGCCAAACCCACCAATATTCATACACACAACACGGTAGTAGTACCACGACTTAAAGGGAGTACCTTCAGATTGGATGCCAACACAAGCTGAACTTTTCAATCCTCCTCCTCTTGTCTTCCTAGCAGCCAGCCCCTGTAATACCCGCACCCCCTCTTTCCTATCAACCACGCTTTTACAATAATGTGTGTCAGTAAGGAATGTTACCCCCTTACCCCGCTACATCTAATCCCTAAAACTGTGTCTACATTCATCCTTATCTCTCAGGACCTTTGATATATGACCAATGACTTCACAATGACCTGATGTCATGTGATTGATGACTTGACAGTGAGCTAGCTGCATGTGACCTACGGCTTGTCAACTTTCTGATGCTAGACAGCTCAACTTCTATGGATATTTATGAATAGGATTATTTTATAAACACTAATAGCCTTTACTTATCATCTTAGAGGAAGAATGAACTTAGACGAATGGAAATATATGAATCAAATTAACAGTCGCAAACAAAAAAAAAACAAAAAATGAACAGACTCCTTTAATCCTTACACGTACTTTATAAACACTAATATACATCATCTTGGAAGAATAAGGACCTAAGACGAATAAAAAAAATTACAATTTAAATGTACATCATGGGTATATATAATATAGATCCTAGGGTGTGGGAAAAAGAGTTGTAGCCAAAAAACCTTTCTCTTCCTTTTCTCATTGAAGGGTCTAACGTTCGACAATTAGCCTGCTAGCTTTGCGATGGTCAACTATATTCCATTCACGGTAGGAATTACTCTCTGAAAGGTCTTTTTCCCTACCAATATCCTACTATATAGTAGATTTCTGGTAGGGAAAAAGGCCTTTCAAAAGTCAATTCCTACCGTGAATGGAATATACTTAAACCTACAACGGTAAATTCCCCTCTTCAAACCTCTACCTGAGCTTTCTCCTGTCTCTAAACCATCCCTTTCGTCCATTCATGATCTATTGTCATCCTTTAAAAATATACACCCTCTCTCTGAAAAGATACCCCACGCCAAACTTTACCTCCTTCTCTAAAATCCGCCTCGGGGGCGTAGTTGGCTAACGCGCTTGTCGTGTTGAGCTCGACTGCTGAGGATGGGGAGATCGAGGTTCGAATCTCAGTCGGGTGAACTGGGGGTATTTTTTTCTAAATGGTTTTCCACTCTCCCTCCACGCAAATGCGGGTTCACTTCCTCTAATTCAACCCTCCCAATTCCTAATCCATTAGAGTAATTAGTACTTAAAAGAGTATAACCCGAACGGGTAGTAAGACGAGGTGCTAAATATTATTATTACTTCTCTAAAGATAATCATTCTATATTGATCATAGCAACACAAGCAATATAATTGTTCATTGATCATGCAATATATCATATTTAACGACATTTTACTATAGAGACTTTTAAGATGTTTCATAATCTTTCATTTATCAAATAACTACAAATAAATTAAATAAATAAATACATACTTGATGGTCATTTTAAATTTCTTTCGGGCATTTTTTAACCTTTAATTATCATTCCGAGTGTTCTAAGATTTATCTCGACAACCTTATATTTCTTTAACCGTAATACTTATTGGTGCAGACAATTCAAAGGTAAGGTTTACCTCTTAAAACAATAAAGGTTCCTTCCCAATGACCTTACGTATAATAACCAGTTTCCTAGCAATATCCTCCTGATACTTACAAATAAGCTTTAATGGTGCAGGATAAGTCGTTTTGGAATGTAGGTATGTGTTTAGGACTACCACACACACATGGGTGGGTCCTATTTTAATGTTGATGTGTGCTGTACAACTATATTTATTGAATAAAGAGTTAATCATACCGCTCATGACATGTGGCATCCAACCCATTCATGAAGGTGCAACTCTCCTTTTCATTTAACATGGTCAGGAGCTGGGAACTGGCATCGGTTGTATCTCGCAAGGAACCTATCTTCCACACATCCCTACCCCACACTCTGAACCCTGATTCAGCTATGTATCTATTATAAAGACCTACCTCGCGTATGTTACCCAGAGTGTACCATCATGGGTCTGATTATATTAATAGCTGAACCATTCTGGAACCATTCAAAGTTAGCACACCGCGGTTGATTTCACTATGGTGAAAAGATATATGCCTAAAAGGTTAAAGATGGAATCACTTCTAATCGATTCAATTAATAAATTCCTGAAAACATTCAAGGTAAAGAGTATTTCTTTGCTTGATTCCATCAGGGCGAAACTTGTAGGATACTAACCCAATGTAAACAGAAGTTAACATCATGGGTCTAAGTCTCAATGAGTGGAATCATTTAAGGTAATCTTGATCCCTTGGTTGATTCTAACATGGTGAAACTTAAAAAATATTAACCCAGTGCAAACAGAAAGTAACATCATGAGTAAAAGTATTAATGAATGGAACCATTCAAGATAAGAGTCATCCATTTGTTGATTCCATCATGGTGAAAATTATAAGATATCAACCCTGTGTACATAAGGGTATCATCGAAGGCTGAGTATCAATGACTGGAAGCATAGTTAAACCATTCAAGGTAAGAATGATAGAAGATCAACTTAGTAGCAAATAGGGTGTATCATCATGGTCATAATGCATGAATGTTTCATTGTGATACATGACTCTGATCAAATGAAAGGTTATCATATGTATTCTAAGTATGGATGCATGACTCTAACATGTGGGAAGAATTGCATGATCAATGAAGGATGATCAAATGTGTTATAAGTATGATGTATGCCCTATGAAATAAGTATCTGATCAATGAAGCATGATCAAATATTGGGCATGACTCTAATAAAGTATTATTTATGTCATGATTAAAGCATGTCAACTTTACAAATAAATCCAGTAACCATACATTACTGTCATTCCAGGGATAGAACCCATGGCTCAGTGATCCGAGAGTCCAAATATCCTTACGATTGAAGATAACTCTAAATATAAATGAACTCATCACTACCAGGATAAGGTGTATGGACCTATGCTTAATAATTACAAACCCCTCATGAAAGTAAGGTTAGAGAAGTGAATCCATGTCAAGTCTGGAGTTTACCTTCCTTTTAATGCATGTATGAATATGTCAAGCTCAGATACCACATGTTACATCGTATAAGTTTAGAGTTAGAACTTTCTTCATGTTAGGACTCGACTCAGATCTGAACATGTTTGTGAGCAAGTCCAAATAATATTTTGTGCATTGTTCCGATGATGGCTCTGAAGTATAATTTTGTATTATACATAACCATGTCAAATAGGTATCAATTGTCACGTTGATTAAGCACCCCTGGTTTAACCTGTAGTTTATCAAGCTATGACATATGGTCATAGTGTAATCCGTCACATATATCAGGATATACAAAGTGTAAATTATGGCTGTGACCAATGAACGATGCTTATATGATGCAAAGCTCTCAATTATAAGTATCAGATACAAACGATGACTATATGCTACATTATTCTGATCAAGTACAAGTATTAAATATATGGTTCATGAACAAGTACACTGTTACATTATTCTTGACTCTGATCAATGAGTTGTAAAATCGTGCATGAATCTGATTAATTAACTGTGATCAAGCTTGAACGATGATCCTATGGTGCACAGTTCTGATCAATGAATGATGATAAAGTACTAATGTCCGAAGGATCATGAACAAACACTCCATCGCATACCTTGTAGGGTAGTAAGCGTACCTTGCAAAGTTTCACAGCTTATGAAATATCACACCAAAATAAAGGAGTAACAAACATCATGTCCCTGCTTCATTAAAAAAAATTACAATTTAAAATGTATAGTTACAATTTTTTTTTACCTTGTATTTTTAGGGGGTCTATGGTTCCCGAGATAAGGACTTCTAAGTCTTAAGCTTCTGCTGGAATTGTTAGTAGCCCTATTTGATATTCCCCTGTTAGTGCAGCTTTAACTATTCTGTGTAATAGCAGTGGTACATCACTTACAAAAGCTGTAACATAGCTCTATCAAGTAGGACTATTAACAATTCCAGCTGAATCTTGGAAGGCCCTAGCTAGGGAACCATTGAACATATGGCATATGTACACAAGGACTTATGTTGTTTTGAGGACTCCTATCCACACCCTAGTCAGGCCTACTTCACACGTAAATCATAACACCCCGTATATTAAATTATAAACATAAAAAAAATATCTGCTCTCAATGTTTTTACTTTTTATATCGAAAAAGTTTATTGGAAATTTCCTACCTCAATCTTGATGTTTTGTATGTCCCCAAAATGAATAAGGTGGGTATTCTCATTCTATTTTCCTCCGTATAATATGTCTATACATGGGACTACAGCCTAAACAGTTAAATGGATTTCTTTCAAACTTGATATGTATATTATGTTATGGGATCATACCAAGAGGCTAAATGATTATATAAATTTAAAGTTAGTTTACAAACAACTGTTTTTTTATTTAGAATTTTTTAGAAAATGGCTTCATGGGCAGTCCAGTAAATTTTAAGAATGATGCTATTTAGACCATTCTACAACTGAAGCTGGTAGGCCTATCTTACATAGTGGTTATACAAACGTGACTAAGATATCGCAAAAGAAATTCCACGAGCCCATCAGGTATTTTATGTGTTATGCTAGCAGCATCAAGAGACTTCCACCGTAAGCTTAAGACAGTAAGTAGCAGTCAAAGTTAGATAACCAATAAGAACAGGTGCAGTATCTAAGGTGTTTATCCTTTTAACCACTCAGATTTCTATTTGAATTTTGCACAATCCGATAATTTATATAGTCACTTAAAAACAGTAGATAAATAACTATAACTTCATCAAGCATTGGAAGCTCCTCAGCTCCCCTACTTTCTCGAAAATATTTTGTAAAAACTTGTAACACAATAGTGAGACGCGACCCCTAGGTTGTAAACTATTGATTTAGCTTAAAAGTGACCTGGTGGTCTAGGGGTAAGGTGCCAGACTTCTGTGCTGGCAGCCGGGGTTCAATCCTTGGTCCTGGCACAAATCTATTTGATTACCAAACCCTTCCTTCACCTCTGACAAGACATCTTGTGAATGTGGGGAATGCCAGGCCTCCACCGTGGTTAGGATTCCACGTTAAACTGTAGGTCCTCCATTTCATCTCGCAATCACCCTACCATTACACATTAGCGTAAGTGCGTATAGCCCGAACGGGTAGTAAGACGCGGGGCTAATAATAATAATAATAATAATAATGATTTAGCTTAAATCATTCGACTATCTAAGTGGGAAGCTCGACTATTAATTTATTATTCTGTGATGTCCCCTTAGATTAAATTAGTTTATAAATTCGCGATGTTTTGCAAGCTGGCAATGATTTCTCTCCCCTCCCCCCTTCCGCTTTCCACGTCTTTTTCAAACAAGTTCGCTGAGGGGAGGGTAAACAAAAGTTGTTTCTCTCTGTTCATGATGCAAGCCAAATAACTTGTTACACAAGGTAAATAATGTTTCAAAGAGTAACAACATCACTGCTGATTTCTTAACAAATGACATGTGTATTATGCTGGCGCAGCATGTGACGTATCGCTTGGATAACGCTGTGATTGCTTCTTACTCTACATAACATATGATCTAGAGAGTGTAAAATTTAACACTCGTGAGTATATGAGAACTGTAGTTGAAAGAAACTTTTATAAAATACAAACTATTCGTTTTGGAATCAACAATAGCAACATTTTACTATATTTTACTGTTATTTTATAAGTATTTACATTATCTCTCAAAAGTGATAGCTGCAGACCACATGAATTCACGTTTGAATACGTGAAAGTAGATATGAAAATGTTTCTAGCTGTCAGATAAGGCTTTTCCTTAAAAAAGTTGACCGGGGGACAGAATAATATTATTATATTTTTTACTCTACAGTATATGTTGAATTTTCTTACCACCCATCTGGTCTATACCCAATTAACTCCATTAAAAGGGTAAGGAATATGGAAGGAAGAATTTAGGATAGACTGCGTGGGAGGAAAATAAAATAAATATGTAAAAAAATCATTAACAGACCCAAAAGGGATCCAAACCCTGTCCACCTCCGGTCATTGGCAAACCAACTAGAAGAATCTGACGTTTAGACCACGTTTCATTCTGTGAGGGTGATTAATTAATCCACAGTGGTGACCATTTTTGGAATATTTCAAATTTTCAAAAATCGATCAATAAGCAACCCTTAATAGGAAGAGAATCAAGATCACGATTTAGGATTGGGGTATAATATGAACCTATCATATTTTTGTATAAAGTTTGAACAAAATCCATAACCTTTCGGTTGCGGCTCCAGGGAAAGATAGAGAGAATTTTAAGACTAGTTATTTTTGATTTTAGAAATTCTAAAGAATATAATACTTTTGACTAGTTGTTCCAAATGGGTATCTTAGGGGTGTTTTACACGACAGATAACTCTTATACTTGTTTTGGTGTGAAAACTTGTTTATAGGCATTTTCCAGATGACTGATTTTTCATAGAACTTAAAAACATTTTTAAAATGACTGTAACGATTTGGTTCAAAATTGGTATCGGGGACTATTTTACATGATCAATAATAGTGTTTCTCTCTTTTTTTTTAAATTAATTTAAAGGCAGTTAATCTATGAGAAATTAAAGATTTTTTTCCCTTTCAAATTGGCCTTGAATGTTGAATTTAAAATGGGTAGGCCCATGTTGGAATAATCTTTCTTGATAAATAAGAATACGTTATCATTTCTACAAATTACAAATATATTTAGGAAAGCTTACAAATAGCTTATTTTTCAAATTTTTAAATTGGTTTATGATATTAGAAAAGTTTGGTTTAAAGATTTAAAAAAAGGAGTATTTATTGTGATTATCAAGATTATGTGTTGGTTTTTTTTATGAAAAAAGAATAGGCAGTCACTTAAAGTGGGGTTGTAGCAGACGTGAGAAAAGGCCAGTATTTTTTCCATTTTTATGGTGAAGCAATTTTTTAGCCAAAATGAATAAGATATTGCTTCAATACAAACATATTGTTTAATTTTCTGCACGTGGCGACTTTAACAGTTCCTTAAGTTCTTTAATATTTGTCAAGGGTGTTCTGTTATTTAATGACAGCTTATCTTCATTTAAAAAGTATCTCATCTAATACCACTATGCTCATGACAGATATTAAACAAATGTTGATACCCTCTTGTGAATAGAATTAAACTACTTGTTTGCAATGAAACAATATTTGATTTCTTTTAACAAATTTTTTTTAAATCTGTAAAAACTTCAAAAACACTGACTGATCTTTTCCCACGTACCCCACATCCCCATCTAAGATTATTTTATTGAAGGGTGACCTGGTGGTCTAGGAGTAAGGTGTTAGACCTCTGTGCTTGCAACCGAGGTTCAATCCTCGGTCCCGGCACAGATTTATCTGATTACCAAACCCTTGCTTCACCTCTGACAAGACATCTTGTGAATGTGGGGAATGCCAGGCCTCCACCGTGGTTCGGATTCCACGTTAAACTGTAGGTACTCCATTTCATTTCACAATCACCCTACCATTACACATTAGCTTAAGTGCGTATAACCCGAATGGGTAGTAAGACGCGGTGCTAATAATAATAATAATATTTTATTGAAAATCTATTTTTTAACTTTTTTTTTAGCTGTAATACTCAATATGAGAAAGTTTGTGCGATTGTGTCATTCCATTTGAGAAATTAATAACTATGCGTAGCCAAATTTAATGTTATTATAAAGAGCATATTTAAAAAAACAACTGAAAATTGGCATTCTATCTCTGAATCGGCCCTATAAGAGCAACTGCCCTACACCAACTCTATATTTAAAATGGAACCAGGCAACTTTATTCTCTATGGACCGTAGTTCCGCAGTCGAGTATTATTCCCCGTCACTTGTTTTGTGTTTGAGAAGGAATTCGCCTGCGTGCGAGATCAACCCATTCATTTGTTTAGTTCCTAACCTCACTTTTTGTCAGCGGCGTGGACAGGCAGGTAGGAAAGGGCTTCACCGGAAACATGGTAGTCAACTTACTGAAACCGCAGGTCACGCGTCCGAAGTTCCGCTGATCGTAATCGACTTGCGAACTGACTAGGAAATGATGGGGGTGGGAAGAGGTTCTTCGCAGAGATGGGTTGATCTGTCGCCAGCCACGTAATAATAATTATAAACAATATAATTAAAATCAGGGATAGTCACTGACATGATGGATGTACTAGTGCGTAAACCAGAACAGTTCCAAGGGCGTTTCACACCATTAACACCAATCATGTTTATTTAAAACCTTGAATTACTTCAAGAGGGGAAGCCATAAAAATGTATCTTAGCATCTTCTGTTAGAGGACCCCATCATGAGTGAACGTGGGATCAATTTCGTCCCCCCCAATCTCCCCTTACCCGGAAGTATTATTAACAATGAGCTATGTAATTCTCCCTAAGGTCCATTCCAGTTGCTAATTGGAGGAACTAAATCTCCATCTTCTTTTAGGAGACTTGACCTCTAGATAGGAGCTTTCTTTCAAAAAAATTACAAACTTTTATGACTGGTAGAGAAAAGCTTAACTTATTGACTAAAAAATTACTAGTTAAATATTTTTTTAATGTGATTTAATAGTTATAAGATTATATATTTTTAAATTTAGGATAAAATATATAGATATAGTAAGCTATAAATTACCCTAAATCTGGATCAAGCAGCATACGATAAGTCATGTAAAGGCCTAATCCACTTCAATGGCTGCATGGTCTAAGGCGTCACTCGACCAACAAAATGAACTACCGATGAAGAGAATATTGGGGTTCAAAGCCCGGTAGGATATACTGAGAATGGTTTTCCCGAAATGCGTATTCACTATCCATCCTCATAAATGCAGGTTCACACTCTTTTAATTAGACCTTTTTTATCCCTAACACATTAGCGTGATTAGTACTGTGCATAGGTGTACAACCCGAACGGGTGGTAAGTCGTGATGCTAAAATAAATTTAAATGCTGCGTATGATACAAAATATAAAAACAATATGGCTAAAATTTTAAAAGTACTAAACAGGCCAAAAGACGGGGGGAGGTTAAATAGATATAATTTAGTTACCTCTTACATGTTTTTTCACCCCTTCTTCTATATATTTAAATAATAATTGTCTTTGGACAAGAATATATTTTAAATATATAAATAGACGTGTCTTGAGTATATCTGAAATTTCAGTTTTGACTTTATGGAATTCCCTGATTTTTCCCTGCAACATTAAATTCCTTAACCTGTCCTTGTTTACCATATTGGTGGCAGCCCTGCTTGACGCACAAGTACAGGAAAAAGTAGACCTAGCACACAGACAAATTCCTTCTCCGTGACCTAGCATAATTTTTTCAACTATTAAATATGACCAGACACCTTGCAAATCCTCTATACACAGCGAAGAGGAGTTATGTGTGTCCGTTGTCTTTCTGCTGAGGATTGCACCATAGTAAGAGGAAAGAGTGGGAGTGATAACAAAAAGATTAAAAATCACACTTCCTTTAAAGCTCGTCCCCCCCTAAGATCTCTCTACAAGCCGCGACTAGTAGAGTTGAGACAAAATGATAGTGCTCGTCTAAGAAAGAGATAACAATGCAAGGCCGTGGTCTTGAAAACACCCATATCGGTGAGTATGAGGTCTAAGGCGTCAATCTCATCTAATTTGTTTTAACTTTGACGGGTAAGGTCTGAATTCTAATCCAACTCATGTTCGGGTGTATTGTACTATAAAGGTTATTTTCTTAAACAATAAAAGGATTTTCACTCTGTTTATACACAAATATCAGTACATTTCCTATGGATCATTACTTATTATTCATCCCTACCATATTAGTGTCTATGTGGATAGTACAACGTGGAGAACAAAATAAATTGAGATTAAAAAGTTATCAAAAGTGTTGCTAAATTAGATTGTTATCATTAGATATAGTTTTTTTTTTTTACTTTCTCGCTATCTTATATGTAGAGAAAGTATTGTGATCATCAATAAAAATCGAACTCGAGATTTTGATGAATCTCGACGTTTCATGACCCCCCGAATCCGAAAAAATGTTTTTGAATTTCCGTCTTTCTGTCTGTCTGTACCTCCTGCTAGAGTCTAAAATATTTTACCGATAGGGCTAAAACTTGGTATCTAGGGTTTTAATAGGGTTACCCCGGGAGGTTTTTGGAGTTGGGTATCTAACCCTAAAGTTCAGGATAGTTAACTGAAAGGCAAAAAGAAAAAAGTCTATTTTATAAAAATCTGCTCTAACGATTTTGATTAAAATTCATTTATGAACATCTATAAATATTACAAACAAAATGGCTACACTCAATATTTCGGCAAAATTACTTTGAGGGATTCGGTCTGATGCCTCATTTTTTTTTATCTTATCTCCGAAACTATTTGAAACATGAAATTACTTATCATTGCAAATATGTAGATATATTTATAATACAAATATTATTTTCAAGCATTTTTATATAAAACCAATACCTTTCAAGCTATACGCAATTTTATATATATATATTAACTTTTCGAACACTAAATTTAGTAAAATATTGTGACCGAAAAAGAATATCTAACCCGAAATGTTGTTGGATGTCAATGTCTTATAAGGCTCCGAACCTCCAAAAAGTGGTTTTCGCAATGCCGTGTGTCTATCATTCTGTCTGCTAGTCTGTACCTCGAGCTTGAGCCTAAAATATTTTACCGATTGGGCTAAGACTTGGTATATAGGGTTTTCATAGGTCTACCCCGAGGAAATTTTGGACTTTGATATCCAACCCTAAAATTAAGGGTAGTTTCCTTAGAGCGGCGTCAACGATTTTGATTAAATCCCATTTCCAAACTTTGATCAGTATTATAAACCAGATGGCTACTATCAACTTTTTGTCAGAATGACTTTAAGAGTTCCGGTCTGATTTTATCTCCGTAAGTCTTTGAGATATGAATACTACTTATCAATGCATACATGTGGACCTATTCATAATAAACAAATTTTACTTGAAATATATTTTTATAAAACCTGAAGGCTACGATTCCATGTTTATCCCTCCCCAGATACAAATTTAATAACAAAATATTTGTTATAAAATTGTTTAAGAATTTTTTTTAATTTGGCGTTAGAAAATGAGTTAATTTAAGGGCTAAAATCAAAATGCTTTAATGTATAAACCCTAAGTATCAAACTTGAACAAAATCAATCAAACCATTTCAGCTTTCTCCCCAGATAGAGAGACAGACAGAATGGTGATTTTTGGGCTTGTTGGCGAATTAAATACTAAGATTCATCGTAATCATGGGTTAGTAATATTCACAATTGCATTACTTTAAATATATGAAAAGGTAAAACATATTAACTTTAGAGGATCTAGCTTTTTTTTTAAAGTTTATAGTGTCTACCGAATCATGCAAATCACATTTCATGATTTTTTCATAACATATTTATGTACATATATATTCATGACCAAAAAGTGGTAAAAGTAATGTTATTAACTATTCCCCAAACTGAAACTTCCATTCAAAATTTCATAACTTTTTATTTTTAACCATGCAAGGATTAGGAAGTGTGCATAAAGTTAGGTGGGATGGTTTTAGGGAGTTGTATTTTGAACTATATGCACAGTTTCTTTCCTACCCTGTAAAGGAACGGCGTGATTTTGTATGTATATGTGTATGTAAGATATAATAATTTTCAAAACCGTCATGACTGGGGAGTAATGTTAAATGTAAGATAGTTTTGAGTTACGTATTAAAACAATACTATTCTTAGCTCCACATGAAATTGGCTCACAGAAATTTATGAGACGAAAGCGAATTTTATTATTGTCTAGTAACTTTTTTGACCTAATTTTAAATACATTGTTTAAATTAATGACAGACATCATTCAGTTTAAGTTGAGCAGGAGAATTCGATCATATTGACAACTTCTGGTGGGATTCGGGTAAAAGTCCTATGAGTTGGTAGCAGTGGATAGCACATTGTTTTATTTTTCCGGAGATTCTCTCACCATGGAGAAGGCTCCGGATATAATCCAGACGATGAGCGATACGTTGACGGAGCCCGTGTACCGGAGCACTCCGGTGGGCGACACGAAGATCCCGGAGCCGATAATGCTGCCCACGATGACCGTAATGCCGTTCAGGAGGCTCATCTTGGCCTTAAGACAGATGGCGTCATCGTCCCCAGCGGGGGCTGTCACCACCTCGGCAGGTGGGACTTCCCCGAACGGGACTTCTGAGTACTTTGACTTCTCTCGCTGCTTGGCCGGCATGTCTCTTCTGAAGCTTGAGCGGACTTTGGAAGACTGGTGGTCACTGCAAACAGAACAAACATTAGTGATAATATGATCTTTCTGTCTGTAGAAAGGTGGCTAGAAAGAGCTTTGGAAGACTGGTGGTCACTGCAAACAGAACCAACATTAGTGATAATATTATTATATTTCTGTCTGTAGAAAGGTGGCTAGAAAGAGCTTTGGAAGACTGGTGGTCACTGCAAACAGAACAAACATATAGTGATAATATGATATTTCTGTCTGTAGAAAGGTGGCTAGAAAGAGCTTTGGAAGACTGGTGGTCACTGCAAACATAACAAACATTAGTGATAATATTATTATATTTCTGTCTGTAGAAAGGTGGCTATAAAGAGCTTTGGAAGACTGGTGGTCACTGCAAACAGAACAAACATTAGTGATAATATGAGCTTTCTGTCTGTAGAAAGGTGGCTAGAAAGAGCTTTGGAAGACTGGTGGTCACTGCAAACAGAACAAACATTAGTGATAATATGAGCTTTCTGTCTGTAGAAAGGTGGCTAGAAAGAGCTTTGGAAGACTGGTGGTCACTGCAAACACAACAAATATTAGTGATAATATGATATTTCTGTCAGTAGAATTTATTATTATTATTTAGCACCACGTCCTACTACCCGTTCGGGTTATACGCTTTAACTACTAATTACGCTAATGGATTAGGAATTGGGAAGTTTTAATTAGAGGAAGTAAACCCGCATTTTTGCTAAAGGAGAGTGGAAAA
Organism: Timema californicum; assembly: GCA_902141385.1. NCBI lineage: Eukaryota > Metazoa > Arthropoda > Insecta > Phasmatodea > Timematidae > Timema > Timema californicum. Next base: position 16,693 of record CABFOW010001799.1, read on the forward strand.
CCATTTAGGTAAAACCACTCCCAGTTCACCCGACCAAGATTCGAACCTCGATCTCCCCGTCCTCAGCAGTCACGCTCAACACGACTAACGCGTTAGCCAACTACACCAACGAGGCGGGTCTGTCTGTAGAAAGGAGGCTAGAAAGAGCTTTTGGAAACCTGGTAATCCCTTTAAGCAAAACAAACATTAATGATTCTTGCAATCCTTCTTTATGGAGAGGGAAAGGGGTAGGAAGAAAGACGGTGGTTCTTTGAAAACAGAACAAACATTAATTATACATTCTTTCTCTGTGGTGAAATAAGGGGCTTGTAGTGGACTTAGGAATAATGGCGGTACAGGCAAAATAATAATAATAATAATAATAATAATAATAATAATAATAATAATAGTTTTAAAAAATCTGGAAAGTGTAAGGGGTTTGAATAAATTTTATGAAAACTGGTGTTCACTGGAAACAATGAGTCCCTCATTCCTTCTGGAGGACTAAAATACTACAGGGACTATATTGGAATGTGTAGAGAAAGGGTGGAGGTAGTGGGGTCGTTACTACCCCTAGAAATTGTTTATCTTAATATTACATTGAAATTGATGTAGGCCTACTCTTAAAGGTTGGTGTTCCTCCCTTTGAAAATAGGAAGGTATATAATCCTAAGTATTATTCAAACACATAAAGCTTTGGTTGAAAATTATTCTAACTTTGGTGTGTAACATATCTGCTATAATATATTCGTAAATTGAAAAATCACGGGAATCGAAAGTCAATACCAGTAACTTATAGAGCATTTCCATCTTCTATGCTCCACTATTTATGTACAGTTAATTTTACAGGGATTAACTTTATTCCATTTACTACCATCTGATTAACAAACCCCTCCTTCACCTCTGACAAGACATCTTGTGAATGTGGGGAATGCCAGGCCTCCACCGTGGTTCGGATTCCACGTTAGACTGTAGGTCCTCCATTTCATTTCACAACCACCCTACCACTACACATTAGCGTAAGTGCGTATAAACCGAACGGGTAGTAAGACGCGGTGCTAATAATAATAATAATAATAATAATAATAATAATAATAATAATTTACTACCATTTTATATTTAACGTCTACTTTCTAGTAACCCTCCTTCCTTTCAGAATAATGTTCTTTCTACGTGCCCTTGTGTATATGCCCGTTTTCACTCACAGTCCGGATGGTGAGAGAGTAACTGAGTTTAAAAAACCACAAATATTTTGGTCACTGTTGTTCTCCCACTACCTCACTCCAAGCAAATAATAATGAGTATCTTGTTAGTTACTATTATTAATATATATGATTATTATAATTTATATTATCATATAAGTATTTATATTAATATACATATTTTAAATACATAGCTATGTACTTTATAATTTAATTTATAAGTTTAATATATTTAAAATTAGTTTTTATATTAATAATCATATTTATATAAAATTGTATTTTATAAAATTACTTATATTTAGATATTAAAGGTTTATTTAAATATTTTAACGTTTATTATTTTAATTATATTGACATAATTTATTATATTTACATATTTAACTATAGATAAAGTCAGCATTAATGTGTTTTTTCGATTGGAATGTTTTAACACACGTGTAGCTAACTAACACCCAAGAGATAAAGGAGGTTATTTTACAGACAATGCACCCACATCGGTGTGGACCGAGAATGGAAAGAAAACAGTTATTAATCTCATGGGGAACTCTTAGTGCCCAGTTTATTCGGCTGAAATGTAAGCGCGTATCTCCACGTCATTGGTAATCAAGTGCAATGCGATTTAAAACTCGACTTTGGATTCACACTTTCACCAAAAAACAGGCACAGAACAGAAACGTGGTCAAGCGATGTGTTCAAAGCCAATCACAAGATTTCCACCTCATTGACCCGAGAGCTGTTCTAGGTTCAGCTCATCTGTTCTTCATCCCCTCTGCCTGAGATCAACCTTAAGCACGGGATACCCCATCAAATCTCAAAACAATCCATCTCAAATCAGTGCGCATGAGCTGTAGAGCTAGACGCGGGCAGACAACTTCGTTGGCTTTTACAAGCAGATTTTAAATAACCCATTAAAGGAACGCATGTGTATCGATGTAATGGATTATGCCAGCAGGACATAGAAATATAATTTGAAAACATCCATAGTGACAGTGATATAAAATGTGTTTATCTATTAGAAAATTTAATATGTTGATAAATAAACTGATTTAAGTTTGCTTTGAAATGCAACATGGGTCAACGTATCGCATGTGAATGTATGTGACCCTTAAGCAGAGTCTGCTTTCTATTTTCAAGGAACGTGTAAATCAAGCTTAGACCAAACATGTCGAACTGGTGGCCTGTACCATGATTTTGTACGGCCCACGGAACTTTAGATGAACCAACATACAATGCAGCAAGATTTTGATTCCTATTAATGTTGTAGAAATAAATCATTTAGGACGATGACATTTTGAAGAGGGCATAATTTGTGAAAATCTAGCAAGTGAGAGCATGTGAATGTACCAAATTTATACATATTTACCAGAGAGTGATATACAAATATTGTTTTTGGAACTATTTACATGCAACGCTTTACAGAACATATACTCCATTCACGGTAGGAATTACTCTCCGAAAGGTCTTTTTTCCTACCAATATCCTACTATATAATAGATTTCTGGTAGGGAAAAATACCTTTCAGAAAACAATTCCTACGGTGAACGGACTTTAGGTGTGTGGAAAACCATGAAAAGGAAAAATAAATTGAACTATGCACAGCACATACTTTCTCTCTTCTTTACCTAGAAATGGAGATATTTAGGCCTACTCAAATGTCGTAAGATATATGAAAATAACTAATATACATTCTTTGCAGAAACATTACACCAATGAGCACAAATGAAATGATAAACACGGTTACGGAAACATTGAGAACAAAGTAGTATCTCCATGTACAATAATAAAAAATACAGTTTTTTTACCAATAATCAGTTATGGTTTTATGATTTTTTTAGTTCACTATGTTGGCGAATAGTTTTGATATTTATTTAAAAATTTCCGAAAATATTAAGAGGAAAGGAAGGGAGTAAGAGATAATATTTCAGCTCACAATGATATGGTGTCAAAACTTATTTTTTGATTTTTATACCGTTTTGTCCAGTATTTTGACAACCTATATTATTATTATTATTATTATTTTTATTATGTAGGTTGAGGGTATGATAATTATTACACTATACAGAATACAACTGCAACGCATATCTTAAGTCTCGCCCAGGTCAAATGAAACCCTTGCTCCAGCTCTGCATACTAGGGACACAGTAGAGTTTAATGTATATATATTTAATGATAGTAGAATAAAGCCATAAAAACAGTAGGATCTAATTGTTCCTCCTCATAGGTAGGCAGTGACGCAGCGAACCATCGGAGATGACGATTTGTACCAAGTTGAAAAATCGTCTAAGTCAACTAGCTTGCTTGTCTATTAAGTCACAAGGCTGGTCTTTTTTTACTCAGTGTAAGCTCAGACATTTTGTGATTGTTGAAAAATTCTACAGCTCAATACTTTTTTTTTAAATTATCCAACCCGATATTTTATTATCAAGAAGACTTTTACTTATTTTTATTTATACATTTAAAAAAAAATATCCAACCCGATATTTTATTATCAAGAAGACTTTTACTTATTTTTATTTATACATTTTAAAAAAATTATCCAACCCGATATTTTATTATCAAGAAGACTTTTACTTATTTTTATTTTTTATTAGTGCAGCATACTACCCATTCAAATTATATGTATATGCACTAAATAACCTAATATGTTAGTGATGAGGAAGGTTTGATTTAGAAGACGTATACCCACACATGTGTGGAGGGAGAGTGGAAAACTATTTAGGAAAAATTCCCCTCAGTACACCAGACCAAGATTCGAACCTCAATCTCCCCATCATCAGCAGTCCAGTCTATTGCGAAGCTGACACATTACACCATGTGAACACCAGAGAGGGTAACCCTCAATTAATAGCATATATTCATTCACTGACGTAAAGTGTGTTGTTTAGCTATTGAAACTTAAATGAAAATCTTCAAAATGAATGATTTTATTTAAAAATAAAACCTGTTTGATAGAACAAACAAATAAACTGTCGTTTTATGAAATTGAGGCTGATCCTTCGAATATTTATACAAATTTTAAATTGTTGGCTTCTTCAGTGGTTAAGCTTTAATATTTTTTCTAATCGGCGAAATTTGTTTTGGTCAAATCTGAGATTCATTGTTTGTCGAAAGGAATCGCTTCTCGGGCTAAATATAGGGCCTATAGATAGCGTCACAACATCAATCTGGCGTAAACAGCTGACTTTTAGTATGCACGCACTGGTGAAAGTCCATTCAAGATAGAGTTATATTTTGTATTGGTAGATCTAGAACAGTGGTGCAGGCACATTGGGGATAAAGTGTCTACCATACCTTAGTTTGGAGAAGCCCTGAGAAATGCACAGACCCGCAAATAAACTAAAACCTGAGGGGTTTGGGGGTAAGGGGAGAATATTAGAAATGATATATATGTATCAATCATCAAAAGTAAATATATGTTAAGCAATTCAAGGTCATTGGGCCATAATAATAATAATAATAATAATAAGGGTATAATTAATTAGAATCTATAAAGAGTTATTCATTGCTTTCAAATCATTAGAGGTCAAACTTGTTATTTTCTGATTTTTGCTCACAAATCTTAAGGTAGAATGAAATATTTGTTTTATTAATAATATTCATCTTTCAATGAAATATTCAGTGATATTATTAATACATTATATTTATATTAATTTAAGCCCACTTCAGTGGCCGCATAGTCTAACGCGCTAATCTCCTGTTGATGATGGAGGGGGACTAAGGTTCGAATCTCAGCCGGGTGTTCTGAGGGTGGTTTTTCCCAAATAAATTTACGCTCTTCCACTATGCAAATTCAAGTAAACTAATTATAAATACAACCTTCCTCATTTCTAAAATCCTTAGCGTGATTAGTACCTAAAGGTATAATATGAACAGGTTGTAATATGCGGTGCTAAAAAACATTTATATGTATAAATATATCTATATATCTTTTATATATATACGCACACACAAAACATATATGTATATTTTATCCTGATGAAATAATTGCTTTGTATTAAATGATACGCAAAAAGTATCAAATATAAAGTCTGACCCCTTATAGCTTGTGAATTATAATGATTTGAAATCATTGAATCATTATTTATAGCGGAGGATTCTCGCTCACTACTTCCCAAACAGGTCTATGGCCCTGATCTGTAAGTATCAGATCAACGATGAATATTTTTCACTCACGTACACATGAATTGTTTTACAGTAAGAACCGACAAATCTATAAAATATTAGATGTTTTTAAGATAAAAGTATTATTTATGTTTGCCTATTTACAGCATGGTATTGATTATCTGGGACCTGAAAATGTCTAGGGCTATCGGGTTATAAAATTGTTCGGATTATCAAGGGATGATGAAAAAAAATGCACAACAACATTATTTAATAATTATTTTTTTATTGTTATTTATATTTTTAATGGATTCTTATTTGTTTTATTCAGTTAACTTTGAAGTTTGAAATATATTATTCCTGTATTTTCACGGAATATTTTGTTAATACAAAAAATGGTAGACCTACTATGTTGGGCATCTATTTCATTGAGAAGACTAGCCATTCTGCATACCTATTAAAGATTTAAAACTAACCATTGCGGATATTTATTTAATATGGATTACTAACCACTGTTGATATGTCATTTAATAGGTAAAAAATTAGGTGAAGCCCGGACTTCTGTGCTGAGGGTCCGGGTTTCAATCCTTGGTCCCGGCACAGATTTATCTGATTGCCAAACTCTTCCTTCACCTCTGAAAAGACGTGTATTAATCACAATGTGTGAAATGCCAGGCCACCGTGGTTCGGATTCCACGTTAAACTGTAGGTCCTCCATTTCATCTCACAATCACCCTACCATTACACATTGGCGTAAGTGCGTATAACCCGAACGGGTAGTAAGACGCAGTGCTAATAATAATAATAATAATAATAGGTAAAACTAGCCATTATAGATGGTGAATATTTAATAGATAAACCTAACCATTGTGGATATCTGCTATTTAACAGAGAAAACTCACCATTGTGGATATATATGTGATATTTAATATAGAAAACTAACCCGTATGGATGTGTGTAAGTTAACAGAGATAACTAACTAATGTGAATATGTGATATTTAATAGAGAAAACTAGCCACTGTGGATATGTGCTAACTAATAAAGAAAACTAACATTTGTGGATACTTGATGTTTAAAAGGAAACACTAACATAAGGAAAACTAACCACTAAGAGTTTAAGAGAACCAACTGTTTAGTATTAAAATAAGGAAAACTAGCATAAGGAAAACTGTACTATGATTTATTTACGAATGGACATTGGAGCACCTTTTAGAAAACACAAGCATATTTTATGTAGTCAACATTGATAATATACCCCTATACTCTATTTGTGTTTATTAATATTTTGTTCATTTTGTTAGTTGTGAAAGTAGGTCCAGTCATTTTAAGGAGCATAATTTTCAGGGCAAATATTTTTCGAGGAAATACTTTTGCTAAATTTGGCTAGAAAAAAAAATTATAAACAGTCTTGACGCCCGCTACCATGAATTTGACATTTAATCAGGAATTTAATTTGCATAAATTAATAATGTGGTTTATAAATTGTTATTACTGTTTGTTATATTGCTCTTTCGGGATGTCTGCAGCTCACATTAAATTTCCAAAGGGCTCAAGACCAAAGAGGTAAATTTTAAGGAATTATACAACTATCCAATTAAAGTAAGCTAATTAAAATCATTAAGAAAACATCGTTTAACAAATAAAGGCCGAAGCAATAATAATATTCAGTTTATTCTTAGTTTTTACTTTAAAAAACAATTTTGATTAGCTCTGCATACGGTCTAAGAGAGAATATTTTTTGTCTGAACTACAGTTTCCCAATTCAAAGCTCGATAGCAAAACTACTTCATATAGATTGGTTATATGTTATTTAAATACTACATATTATTTAATATACTGAATATTATTTGTTTTATATTATTTAATATTCTACATATTATTCATTATGTTAAATGTTATTTATGTGTTGTAGTATTAATAAATACTAAAATATAATATCGAAGTAAAATAATATTAGTTAAACAAAAAATCTAGTGAATTCACAAATTAGTTTTGCCCCAAAATTTTTTAAAATATAACAAGACACCTGAAGTTAGTTATTAAATTTAGTTCGGTGCTAGAGTTGGGACCTGTGGAAATAAGTGGTTCTTTTCTATGAGAAATTATAGTATTGAGCGTCAGTATAGTCTCAAAAAGGTAGTTTGTGTGACCCGACATTTTTGGAAAATGGTTGCTTTTTAAGTGGGCTCTTGGGTCATCAAATTTCAACCTGTGTATTATTATTATTATTATTATTATTATTATTATTATTATTATGTATGATCTAATGAAAGGCAAATTAAAATTTGAAATGGTTGCGCACTACTATTATTGTTTGAGTTAAAAAGATGGATATCTACTCGTCTTAAGATACTATTAGAATGACTTGGGTGGACCGTATTAGTTCAGTATCATAAAATAAGAACAAGCAATCTAAATACATAAAATAATATATTTTATTGATGATATTAGAGCCACTAACGTAGTAAACCAACAATGAAATCACTAGAGTCTCACCTATTTTCAAGATGTAGGATATTGCGCGTGTACTTAAACGATAATAATACATATTTAATGTTTAATGTTTAAATATTTACCAGGAAGATATCGGTTCCAATTTCAGCTCACACTATCACTCATGTTCACGCTCATCATTCTTATTTAAAAAAAAGAGAGAGAACGTGGTTCTAAGTTTTGTACAACCGGAAAACCGAATCTCCAAACTCGGAGATAATAAGTGGTCGAGCACACGCAATGTCAAGAGAGAAACTGATTCAAAAACTAAACTCGACCAACGTTTTGAAAAGAGAAAGAGAAAAAAAAATCTTCTCCCACCCTAACTCTAAAGAAACCTAGACTATAAAACAACCCCCCTCTATTCTCCCTTTGTTAGGCACGAAACCCCTCCCTCCCCCCTGGTAGACCTTTTAGACGTATTGTAAGGACTGCAATTTTCTATCTGACATTTTCCTTGTTGGCGCGCGCGCGCCTCGAAAGGGATTGTAGTCTCAATGGAGTGGTTGAGTGAAGCTCCGAGAGATAGCGCGCAGTGCCGGCTATGAGAGACTAACCACAAGCTGACCCTCGCATCGGGGAACTTCAGAACTAAACTGAGGTGACGGGGTGAAATACGGAACTAACAGGCTGATGCAATCCCTATTGACGATTAAATCATGCTTTTCGATTAGTGGGTTATTCTCAAAGGAAACCAAGAGTTATCTTCTTGGAAATGAGTAGTAGTACAAAAGAGTTTATTCAATTATAACATTTTGAAATATTTAGTCTCTTACTCTACCATTTTTTTCTGATCCAAAAACATTTACATACATGTCACATATGAACCTCTCGTAAATTTGCTAGGTATACTTAGTGTATCCAATAATATATATATATAATGTTAGTAGGGTTAGCATAATGTGATTTTAAAACAATTTTACACATCAGAATATTTATCGGATTCCTTAAAATGTAATTAAATGCTTTTATTATATTTTTTTGCATTCACGCTGTATTTTTTATGGAAACGATAAGAAACTATTACATTTCGTAAATAAACAATCTTTATTTTAATACAAAACAATATATATTTATTAAAACAAAACTACGTTAATATTTCGAACGTGAATAGTGAATCGAACAGGATATTGGACCTGTACCGCCATTGCTGCCAAATCTGTAAGAGCACCCCACCGTATGAGCTCCTAGGGAAATATTGTTTACGGAACAATGACAAATTGTAAATTATATTATTTAGTGTTCTTGGAGAGGGCAAGAGTGTGCTAACATCCTTGTAATTTAATTTAATTTAAGTCAGACTGTGTCCGACTCCTTAGTTAAGTTGGTAACATCTTATCTATCCTATGGATATAAAGGAGCTAGATTATATTGGATACTAGTGTGGCCTAAAAATGTGTAATTATTTGAGTTGGTTCTTACTGGTTCATAATAATCAATTTTGATGAGTGGGAGATAAAGTGTTCTGTCTTTTCTATAATTAAGTTATTTAGTGAGTATTGAGTTATTTTATAATAAGTTGATTCAATAAAATATACGTCAGATAGCTTAAATAGTAAAACAAAATTTAAAATTCTTACGCACTATTAATTTTAACACGCTGGAAGACTGTCTCTAAAGGCTGGGTGGAAAGGAATGGATCTTAATAGGTTTAGAGGACGTTGGTTTGGTTCTGGGTGTAACATTGGCATAGATACCGATACCGGTGTGTAGGGGCAGTATACACCCCCTTTCAGAATAAATTTTAAATCCAATTTTAATAGTTATAGCCTCTTATAGTATACAAACACTGTTATTTTTTTCTGTCAATATTGATAATATTTTACTATAACCTATTATTAATATTTTATTAAAACTCCATGGCATCAACTCGCAATCGAGACGTACCGTCTGTTGGTGAAGATAGTGCCAAATCTCTGAGCATAGAGGGTGTATTGTGGCCAACACAACTAGCCCTTAAGCCGTCAATCTCAGTTTTCTAGACCATAGCCACTACTATTTAATTTCAGTATTACATTATTTGTCCTCACTAAGCTGAGTTGATATTGTTACAGACACGCTTCTTCACAGAAAATCTGGAAGCGCCAGAAATAGAACCCAGGACGTCTGTTACTGTAGCCAGGAACTTTGTCCAGAGATTTGGTCAGTATTATGTTTTATATATTGAAAACAGTTATCAAGAGTGACATCTGCAGATAACATAGCTTGACTTATTAATATGGGAACTTGGATACAGTAGATTTTCTAGATCTTGGATAAGATTCTTCCAAAAGGTGAAACATTAATTTAAAAGAATACCATTGAAACAATGCATGCATTAAAGTAGCCAACAGCAATAAATTAAAAATGCAAGATTCTCGTTGCTCTTAATTAGTGGGACATAGCTAATGGTTAGGTCATTTAAAACCATCATAAGACTCCTTCCCCATCGCTCCATAAGCTTTCTTATCCATTTCATTAGGACGACATTTTATAGCATGAAGTCATTTTCTTAGATTGCCCTTCTTATCTAATTGACATAAATTGGTGGATATTACTCTGTTTGTAAGTCGTGTACTGATACAACTCCATTCTGTAAAAATCCAACGTAATGGCACAATTATTTATAAAGTAGGGTGTATAGCAATTCAATTTTTCTGAGACCAAGGTATTATGGGCATGCAGTACTTGGTGGTTTTCTAGAGCAATCGATACGCATTAGGGGATGCAAGCTGCGCTGTGCTGGACCCGATATGGGTGGGATACTTCCCTCCCCTATTTCCCTCCTTTAGATATTTCCCCTACTTCTCCTCTCCCGCATTCCAACCCTAAAGAGAGGATATCTCTATATAATTTCTTGTCCCCTTTAGAAAGAGTAACCACGTGGTGGAAACGTGTTTTTATTTCAGGTAGTAAAGAAACGAACGGGTCATTGAGAGGTCACAAACCTTATGCTAAAGTCAAAGTACCACTGTAACTAATTTTAACGCATTAGGGGATGCAAGCTGCGCTGTGCTGGACCCGATACGGGTGGGATACTTTCCTCCCCTATTTCCCCCCTTTAGATATTTCCCCTACTTCTCCTCTCCCGCATTCCAACCCTAAAGAGAGGATATCTCTATATAATTTCCTGTCCCCTTTAGAAAGAGTAACCACGTGGTGGAAACTTGTTTTTATTTCAGGTAGTAAAGAAACGGACGGGACATTAACAGGTCAAAAACCTTATGCTAAAGTCAAAGTACCACTGTAACTAATTTTACTTTCTAAAAAAGATATTGTCATGTTTTATAGCAAAACTTTTTTGACAAAACAAATTAAATATTGCTTCAATAAAGACATAAAGTAAATTACTTAATACACATTGCGATATTAGCAGTTTTTTAATATCTACCATCATGAGTATAGCAGCATTAAATGACAAACTTTTTAAATGAAGAGAAAAAGTTTTCATTAAATTCCAGCCTTGGTTTCATCGTCTCTTTGTGAATCGTTTTTAAATATGTTTACTAACTAGTAGAGAAAGAAACGAATGCTATTACATATTTCAATAAGTTATACATGACGGAGGATAGGGAAGGAAAATGCATCACAAATATATAAGTTTAACAAACAAGTTTATTAAAGAGTAAATAAAAATAAATAGAACTACATATGAATGACAAGATTTTAATTGAATTAATTAATTATAACTGTACTCCGTTATTAAGTTAGAAAACATACAAATTGATATAGTTACTTTGTCCACAAGGAACCAACAGTGGTTAGATAAAACATTTAGTTTAGTTTAATAACTCTAGAAATAGGTATATTTGCGCTTACTCGAGCGATGAAGCATCTGTCACGACTCGGCAACAGTAAAAAGGTAGAATCATTATTTTTTTGCAATATACAAACAAACAATCCAGCCAGGCCAATACTAGACTAATATCTGAGAGTTCTAGTCAAGAAAAATAGTGAAACAATTGAGAAAAGAAACATGGCATCAAATTCAATATTTTTAGAGTTACTAAGGAGAATATAATTTAAGCTGGCTTTCGTGGATCAACTCTCAAGGAGAGTTACGAAAAACTAAATAATTATGTCCTATAAGAGGAGCTTCCACTATACAAATAATAGATGGCTAGCAATCAGGCATCTACACAGAAATTTACTATGACAGGTTATTTCCTAATGAGTACTGCCAGTGAAATCAATAGTAAATTTATACATCTACCCATAGCTAGGACATAACAATAGCTAATACTTACTATCTTTGAACACTAAGATAAATAAGGTGCCTGATGGGGCCGAAAGAAAGCATTATCCTCGCGGGCCACTACTTCACTCTTGTAGTGCTCCCACAGGTTGCGGACCATAAATAGCTATACAAATAAGGCTTAAATCGTGATTGCAACTAGTCACTGAACTAACTAGGTCCAAGAAAATGTTAGCTGATCTGATTGTTGCCATAAAGAGATTCTAAACGAGATCACACCGTTTAGAGTGTCATAAAAATATAACGATGTCTTAAGGAC
>CABFOW010001799.1:29397-57754 GCA_902141385.1 Timema californicum
ATTGAAAATAAAGTGAAACATACTAATACATGAAAATATGTCTGAGGGACATAGTTAGCAACGTCAGATAAACTGACAAGACACTTAATGTCTAGTCAGAATTGAAAATAAAGTGAAACATACTAATACATGAAAATATGTCTGAGGGACATAGATAGCAACGTCAGACATTCTGACATAATACTCAATATTTTCAGAAGAGGCTTCCTCTGCGACGTGGCGGTGTGACCAACGCCTGACGCCTTGTGGCCAATAGTAAGTAGTCTTAGGTGCTGAAGTTGTATGTAGTAGTTCCTTCTTCGGTGAATAAATACAATGAGATACAAAAAAGTGACCCACGGGCAACATGTTATATAGCAATAGAACATGGACAGGACATGAAGATCTAAGAGGAGAATGCGAGGGAGGGTTGAGAAATAAATCCACCTTCTCAATAGCGCTGTCAGCCGGAGTGGCGAGCCAAGACAATAATCTTTATTTTCTTCGACGTGTGCCTCTCGATCCAGACGTGAAAATGCTCACGACACCGAACTAGTGCGATGGAGCAATGCTCCTCAACTCTTGAGCGTTTCACGGTAATATCAATTGAGAGTCTCTTCTTATTGGAATAGATTATTATTTATTATTTTGTTTTAATTATATTTCTAGAATTTTAATTGTCTTTATGGAATTTTGATTTTAGATGTCATATTATATAAATGCTACAATTGAAGGAACAGATATGAATATCAAGAAAGCCTTTGTTCCTACTGATAAATAAATCAATATTTTGACTTTATTTTCTACATTGATTATTGAAATAAATAAATTTAGGTTGTTGGTTGCTAATCACTTCAACCAATACTTCAATACGAAAATTTTAATAATATTTAAGCCTTAATATTAGTAAAACAAGTCGATGAACTAATAATAGGTAATATTGAGAAACATCTTTGAGAGACGTATGTAATAATAAGTAAAACGTGTGTATACACTGATTTTGGTAGAAAGCCCGTTATGTAAGATCTTTTTTTACTAAAAAATCTTGCTTTTGGCAAAAATAACTTGTAAATAAAACTTCTCGAAAAAAAATTAAACTTAAAGGAGAATGAGTTCCTTGTACTAACGCTGTTAGATTCGATTTTATTTTTTTTACTTTTAAAAATGTGTACCTTTGGGAGTAGCCTACTTTGTTGAAAACCAGTAGGCCTACCTATGTGTGTACTTCCACTTGTTTTGTAAAAAAAATAGGACATTATTCTCAAAATAGTAGGCCTATTCAGGGGTGCCCGTGTGGGTATTCAAAATTGGGGTGGAGGGTGGATTGGAGTTCCATCTGCCAGGGGTGTGGCACAAACCTCCTCCTCGAGAGAGAATTTCAGGAATTTAATCTTGTGGGAGGGAATTTTAGAGAAGTTGAACATAGTTTTCGTATATTCCATTCACGGTAGGAATTACTCTCTTAAAGGTATTTTTCCCTACCAATATCCTATTATATAATAGATTTCTGGTAGGGAAAAAGACCTTTCAGAAATCAATTCTTACGCTGAACAGATAATATAAAAAGTTTCTTAAAAATTAGCAAAAAATAAAATTTAGTTGTAGCTGAACCCATTGAAAAGAAACATTATATATTTCAAAAATGTATTGAACATAACAAAATGAAAATAAAACTGTTGAAGGGGGAATGAGAGGAAATCTATACGTTATCATTTTTATCTCTGTTAATTCAGATAGTGATGATTCAAACTTTCTAATAGAAAATTGCAACCAAATACTAATAACATAATTTTATTTTTCCATAAAAAATAACAAAAAAAATTAGGGGAATATATAGCAGAGTGATAAGTGGGGCAAAGAGTAAATATTGCAGAATGGTTAGAGGGGCAGAAGTCCCCCCCCCCTATCATCCATTTATGGGAGCCCATGGGCCTACTGTACTTTTAAAAAAAACAGCACGCATGTTTGGCCTAGCTAGGGATCTATATGAGAAAGGGGGTTTGGATGATACTGTAGTACCATTAATGGTATTTTCTTATCCAACCATTTTAAAATACATTTCAGTTTATTCCGTTTATATTTTACTCTTCGTGTTGGTTCAGTGTTAGCGTAACGTCTCAATTCTACTGTATTGGGTCCAACTGAAACACTTGCTGGTTGACACGTTCATCAGTCCTAAAGTGACCATTAATTAGTATTCTGGATGTTGGAGGCGTTAACGAGATACATATCTACGCGCATATTACTAAGTTGCACTAATATAATTAACATTGATGGACGTGACCGTGACAGATTTGTGACAACACAGGTGGTACTACACAACGTGGCGCAAGAAGACCAATCTGCAAGTAAGGCGGGCTTTTAGTTATTACTCGGGAACTGCGATGCACACAAAATCGCTTAATCATGGTGACTTAGGTTATAATTCATAAAGATTAATTGAACATGAATGTCCCAGCTGAAAGTGGTTTAGGGTAATTGCATTCTCTATAGCTGAAAGCACAGTCTTCAGGGCGTTTTACTCTTAGAATGCAAAACAGGCTGTTATGAGCATTTGCCATCTCTTTCTAACCCATTGGTTTCCCCGTTAGTGCTGTCCTTTATCTACCAAGCAGAATTGCCATTTTATATATTTAAAATGAACATTGTTATATATTTGGATCTATAATATTGAAATAAGTGTATGGTGGCTGTATAAATAGTGAATAATAACAACGTCTTATACATATTTAAATATTAATTAAAGTAAGGCATGTAAAAGTTGTTTTGCTAGAAAAAAAAAAGATTCCTTTTGATTGTATATGGGTATAGTATGTGAAATGAATATTAAGAATATGTGCAGTCAATAAGAAAATTGCGCATTTATAAATGAAATGCCTGCGGCTGGTAATGATTTAAACCATAAAATCGTTAATCCAAGCTTATTGGTACCGAAGTTTGCTCGGAATTGAGAAAATTCAGATTAAGCGGGAGAATAGAGTATTTTCACGAATTTTAAAATACAGTTTAATGCGTTTAAATCAAACTTTCGTGTATTCAATTGATTTATAGAACGAAATATAAACTGTAATTGTTTTTAGTTGCAGGAAAACACATTGATTTGACTACAACATGTCAATATTAACCGTTATTATCAGCTAACACTGTTTCTTACCACTTTCTTTTAACTTTGAGCTTGTTAATCAATAAAATATATTTAATTTGACTCTTTTTCCCCCCACTGTCCGGAAAGTATGTTTGAACCATCTGGAATTTAGGACTGCCGGGGTTCGCCCTAGCTGGGTTTGACTGTATCTATAAAAGATAACTAGTCAGTGATTTTTCAACATCTCGCCTGTTGTCAAGAAATGTAAAACTCAAATATAAAATAGGCTAAAAAAGTGCACGGCACATACTTTCTCTCTTTTATCTTAATACTAGCAGTGTGACCCGTTTTCCCACGGGAAGGCTGCATAAAATATTATCAAATTTGGTCATACAACATCCACTCATCCAGCTGCCAACTTTTATTTAAATAGTTACTCCCTGTACAAAAGTAGTAAAAATACTATCGGTGTGATAGTAAATTGAAATGTTTAAAATGAGTGGAATGACACCCCCAGATAGTCAGATATATTTAAAATTTGATATTTAAAAATTGATTTGGCCACTAGATGTTCTAAGACAACCGAAGTTTGTGCTACGTTAGTGTTGGTTATCGCTCAATTTTGATCATTGGGCTTTAAATAGGATTAATGATGCCTTATACTTGACCAAGTTTGTACAGTCAACTCTCGATTCTACGACCCCGGGAATAGCGTCCCTCTCGAAGTAACGACCCTTTTTTGGGGAACCGTGAAAAATGTGGGAAAAAAGGTTGAAGAGTTTAAGGAAATCGGCTGTAAAATGTGTTTGTTGCATTTATTTAGGTCGCTGCGTTGCAATTATCTTTGTGAGCGCTGTATTACTAGTAACTGGGGTGGGTCAGGTATCAAAAAAGACACCACCTCATCAATGCCAGCCAATATCACTTGACTCTGTCCACCCCCTCCCACAAGCAAGACAATGTTTCCCCGCGCGCGACTGCCGCTACATCACGCGCCAGGCTTGCTTTTGCCATTGTTATTTCGATTCTCGATCTGCTTACTATTTTGATTTGATTTTTTGAACAATTTTTGATGACCCATGTTATTGTTTAACATTGTTATTTTGATTTGGGTACGTTTTTGGTTGGATTTTGTGAACGATTTTGGATGACCCACGCTATTTTTTTTTATTTGATACGAACTTATAATTTTGATGAAATGAGTGAAAGGAGTACCTTCTTCAAGAAATAGGTAGGTTTTATTTTATTAACTTTTTCACGTAGTGTCTAAAAAATGCAATTTTTTCGTATGAAGGTCAGAGGTGGAACAAAATCTGTTAAAATTTCAATAACGACCGCCTCGAAATAACGACCCTTTTCCAGGGAACCGTGAAAGGTCGTAGAATCTAGAGTTGACTGTATACAATTAGACTCCGACTGGGAATTAGAGAGCCACCCAGTTTTGAAAACAACCATTCTTTGTGCCACATTAGTATTGGACAAAGATAGATTTTCCTGGCAAATAATGAGATTATAATGTATTTATTAAATATTCAATACCTGTTGTGAAATTTATATATATATATATATATATCAACTGGTTTAAAATATCGTTAAAAAGTGCCTAATATTTGCAGTACTAACAGTAAAACTCAAGCACTCACGTAGCACAAATAATAGTAATTTTCAAAAAACAGCTATAGACCGTTACTAGTTGGGAATATAAGACTTCTGGCTCACTTTTTCCCCAAGATTAGCATTGATACTCATTACGAAGGAGGATCATAAGGAGGATAGCTTCCCTATAACCTATAAGGTCAACATTGATACTACTCACGGAAGTTGGTTCACTTTCCCCACACTCGTTACCATCCACCACCCCTACCAACCATCACTGGCGATTATATATACATAATACATTATATATAGAGATATAAAATGTATTATGTATAGAGATATATGATATATTATATATAGAGAGATATATATTGTATATAGATATAATATATATAAAGTATTTCATTAACTCGTTTTAATTGATTCCAAAATAATTAATGTCTACATAAAAAATTGTTAATTTAATATTTTAAAAAAAATTAATTGATTATTTTTTTTTAAGAGTGAAAGTTGGCTCCCTTTCTTCCATAAGAGTAGCATCTATTCTCCAAATTGAGAGTAAGAGAACGATCAGTAACAATTATTTTTGAGAGGTTAAGGGATTAAATATATATTAAATAGGTCATATTACTATCAGTGACGTGTCGTTGAGTTTTTCAGATTAATCAAATAGTAAAGTAAAAAAGATGACTCTGGGCCACATTTTTAGGCGACGTTGCCATATCGACGTCCAGCCCAGTAGGGCGGTATTGCCACGTCAAAACCTCACCCAGTCAGCCCCTTCCATCAATCCGCAGCCAATGAGTGTCAAGTTCCACCCCATCCCCCTAAACCATACGGTCAATGATAGCCTAACCCCCTCCTCCAGGATGGATGATTAAAGGTGGTGGATCCACGATCGGGAATATTCACCTCCTTCTAAGCCTCACAGCCAATTACCAGATTCAAGATGGTGAATCTCTGACCCTTTCCTAAATCTTACAGCCAATGAGCGTCTAGCAAACCTTACAATTCATGAGCCGTGAGCGTCTATCCCCGAAACCTCCACACCCCCTACTCGTACAAGGTTTGACTTCTCATTGCCACCCCTATTCACTAGTTTAAGATGGCTGTCTGTCTAAAGTAATCTCTCTACAGCTATAAACGTGCAAGGACTTGATCAAAAATATGATGGTACAACCAAAAGGCGTATGAGCTCACTTTAAATACGAGTATGTTCTTTCGTGAGAATTGGGATCCTAAAAAAACAAACAAATAAATGAGTATCACCATTAAAACAAAACCGATAGTGAGTTTATTTTATTCAAATAAACTAGTATCCCCATAAATGAGTATCACAACGGTATATTAAAACAAAACCAATAGTGTGTTTATTTTATTCATACAGAATATTATAAAAGAATCCGACTAAATAAATAAATAATCAATCTTTAATTTTATATTTATTTGTACTTTTTCAAGATTTATTTCTACAAATATTTAAAAGGAACAATATTATAATCATACATAAATAAAGACTTATACAGCTCACATATTTTAAAGAAACAAAAGTTTGCTTTGAAAAAATACATTACAGTCATGTAGAAACTGAATATTAATTATAAATGAAAATTCATTATAAAACAATGTTTATTTATAACAATAGAGACTTATTTACCATAAGCTACTTAATCTAAATGTCCGTAAAATTAAGTCAATTTTGTTATGAATAAATAAAAGGAGAAATTATTCTAAGCTAGGGGTTGGCAACCTTTTTGATATCGTAGGACGTATGGGTTTAAAAAATAGATTGTAGGTTTGGTTTGGTAAATATATTGAAAAAAAAACATCTTTATATTTCTCATATAGTAGTTAGGTAATAGTTTAGTTTTACTAACACAATAGTTTGTTTGCCAAATCGTATGCGGGATAACTAAAATCAGTCTGCGGGCAGTGTCCAGTCGCAGGCCGTAGGTTGCAGACCACTGTTATGAACAATTGCTTTATAATTCATGTTTGTAGACGCTACACTCTAAATACAATATGAACATATGCATATACATGATTATATTATTATTGTTATTAACTATTCATTATACTATAATAAAATTATTTAAATAATTTTAATTGTATTTATATAAAATTAGATATATAAAAATACCATAATAGGTTTACTATAACTTTTAGCTAGGATACATTTTAAACCAAATGGATTTCGATTTAAATCATTCCATTAGTTGAACCATAATAACATTTCTAACTCACAAATGGAAACTCAAACATATACGATAATTGAATTAGTGAGTTTTTTGTTTTATATATATTTATTTATAAAAATAACTGTAGGGAACGAACTGTATAAAATACTTTCAATATGTAAATTTCCAACTTTAATCTTTTTTAATAAAAAGGTAAAAGCTATTTACAGAACTAAATAGCACAACGAATAAGTAACACAATGATTTAATTATGATAATAATAATTCTGGAAGGAATATGTACACAAATAAACATTAAATAATACGCTATGCACCATAGAGAGATTAAAAGTAGTTACGTGACAATTTTAAAATTATTCCCAAAAATTTCCTCTAGTAATTATATTTTATTATTAGACGATATTAAGAGAAGAAATGATTGAGAAGTGTGTATATGAATACATATATATGTGTGTATATTAATACACACACACATATATATATATATATATATGTATTCATATACATATATATATATATATATGTATTCATATACACACACATATATATGTATTCACATACACACTTCTCAATCATTTCTTCTCTTAATATCGTATGTATATGTATGTGTATGTGTGTATATGAATACATACATATATATATATATATATATGTATTTATTGAGAAGTTAAAATATATTTTAAGGTCTCCTTTTCTCTTAATAGAAGAACTAAGACATGGGATATTTTGAAACAATTATATAATGACTCACCTCGGTGGCGTAGTTAGCTAACGTACTAATTTCGTGTTGAGCTAGACTGCCGAGGACGGGGAGATCAATGTTATAATCTCACTCGTGTGAACTGATGGTTTTTTCTAAATGGTTTTCCACTCTCTCTCCTTGCAAATGCGGGTTAACTTCCTCAATATTCAACCTTCACAATTCCTAGCCCATTAGCGTAGTTAGTACTTAAGCATATAACCCGAACGAGTAGTAAGATGTGGTGCTAGATATGTATATGATATAATGATGGGAGACATTGTAGCTAATGTGGGTATTGGCATATTTTGTAGTTCGTACACAATTGGAGAGCGTAAATAGATTACTAGATAAATAACGTGGGAAAAATATGTGTGTTAATTTTACCACACTTGCCATTTCATAGTTTATATTCCAGTATAAATATTTTTTAAATATATTTTAAATAACTTTGATTGTTAAGTTACAATAAACTACAGTAAGTAGTAAACAGGCTTTCTTTAAATGGTTTGTTTGTTCTGCCCTCCAGAGATTCTATTTTGCCACTTCTCAATTTTGAAATATAACTGTCTTAAGCTTCAAAAAAGTACTGTTTGTGATATGAAATATTGTTTTTATATTCATATAATTTTAAAAGGAAAATTGAATAAATTCTAAAGTATTATTTGTCATTTTTGTGTATAATAAACATTTTTAATTGCATAGATTATTTTAATAAATCTGCACACACGTTGACTTTTTTATAATTCTATTGAACTAGCTTTCGTTCACAGCGCTTGACATCTTTAAAAGCCTAGGAAGCTAACTTTTAGTCCATTTAGCTATTACAAAACTCAAAATATAATTTATTAAATTAATTCATGGTTCCGTACTATTATGTGCTGAAATTAATGCCACAAATATGCAAAAAAATGCATCCCTAAAACAGTGTACATAGCCTATTGTTGTTTCTACACGGTCAAATCTGTTTAGAGATTGTACTTTGAATATTTAAACAATATTTCTAGCTCATTTAAAATTATTTTTAATTTTAAAAATATTTCAAGAGACTGAATGACCAAAAGGCTTTATAAAGCACCCAAAATTAAAAATAATAATAATAATAATAGTAGAACTTATTCAATTATTACCTTGAAGTTCATTCTGATATAAATATACCTTAATATAAAATTAAACTAAAATGGTAAAGAGTGGATGAGCTATTGTTAGAAATAACTATAAAAAGAATTGGTATAAATACATTATTTTAACAATATTTTTTTCAACTTGAAAATATTGTAAGAAATATCAGAACATGCTTTTAAATAAACTTATTTTCTATAATATAAGTCTATACCACTTAAAATAATAACTATCTAGGATTACTTATATTAAGTGAACATTATCACAAGTTTCAATACATCTGCATCATTTAGGCCAAAAAGGTGCCAATCTAGAAAATAAAAGTAAACCATACACATTTTATTAACGGTGTAGTTCAAATAATACATAATTACTCATATTTAATTTGTCTGGATTAAGGTGAATTTTTTTGAGTTACCAAACTTTATTGCTCATTAAAATTAAGTAGATTCCTATAATACATTTATAGGCATCAAATATGTCAAAAAAAAGCTTAAAATCGCTTCGGTGGCTACATGGTCTAAGTCCCTAATCTTGCAATAAACTATACTGAAGATGACAGGGAGATTGTGATTCGAACCCAGTCTCATGTACTGAGGGTGTTCTTTCCTCTATAATTTCCCAATCTCTCTCTCGCCAGGCAAATACAAGTACACTTCCATTAAATTAAACTTTCCTCATTCCTAACCCACTAGGCTAGTTAATACATACGAGTATAACCCGAATTGGTGGTAAGACTCGGCGCTAAAATGATGACCAAACCTTTGATGATGTGCCCTGGGAGGTATAAATGATAACACTTGGGTCCTATTTTATAATCTGCATCGTAGTGGAAACCAGAAAGTAAATATTGCTACTTTTTAAACAAAGTATATAAAATTTTATTTGAATACTTACTATCCATGCAGTATTAATTGAAATATAATAATATATTGTCAGTAAAAATGTAACATTTAATCAAACTTGGGAGAACATTTTCCAACTTTGGAATTGATTTTTTTTAATACCCCCAATCTATATTTTATATGTTCAGTTTCATTAGCACAAATATAGAACATCATTATGCTTTTCAATTTGTTTTTAATTGTCAAGACCATTTAGGTTCTACTAATAATTTATTTTTCGAGATCAGGAACAAATAAAAAGTAAACTTTGGTCGATTCTTTTCCACTATATCAACAATCTCTCTGCACTTTGTTTGGATTAAAAAATAATTAAAATGACATAAAATATGGTTTTATTTCTTTGACTCTAATTTCACCCAAGTAATTGAGAGGGTTGCCTCAAATAATAAATATCCTATTTATTTTCTAGTATAACCATAATTATATCGCATCCTAATCTTCGGTGTCTTGAAGGAAAAGTGGCTGATTTCTTGATTAAAGTGCACCTTTTTTACCTAAAATCTGACATAGTGCCTACTCTATACCCTAAAAATTAAATTGGTCATTTAGTGAATTGTGTAAATTTCTGTGCATTACATAAATTGACTTCTTCGTTTTTCCATTTCAAGGAACGGGTAAAAACTCGTCTGGTTCAAATATTGAGTAGCTCCCTTGTTCATGGACTGGCTAGTTAAACTATAAGTGATACCCAATTAATATACTGGGGAAGTTTTTGCCCACTACGTGAAATAGGCATGCGTAGAATCAGTTTTATATAAACCTTTAGTCATTTTAGGATGTAAGGTTTAGTTAAATTATATTTAACCAACGCAATATAATTTGTATGAACAAACTTCAGTTAAGCGTTTAGTAAATATGACAGTAATCTCAATTATTTTCATGATA
Source organism: Timema californicum (assembly GCA_902141385.1). Taxonomy (NCBI): domain Eukaryota; kingdom Metazoa; phylum Arthropoda; class Insecta; order Phasmatodea; family Timematidae; genus Timema; species Timema californicum. The sequence continues at coordinate 39,906 of CABFOW010001799.1, forward strand.
TGTTCAAAATAAGAGGCTTGTTCATGGAATGGACAGAAATGTTCCCAATTCGTGAAGTTGGCTGACTCACTATTAGGGTGTTATATACATACATAGTATGTAGTCAAGAATTTACTTCAACACTACACTCTATTAAACAAAAATCGATGAAATAAATAACAGGCAAGACTCAAAAGAGTTCGTGATGACTCCTCTCACTACTGCTCTGTAGTATTAACCACCTTCTCAACTTTGCTGCTACCCTTATCCTGTTGACTCGAAGCTATCTTATTGCCACTGAATATGAGTTGCTGCAGCACCGTCCCGTACTGGTGGGAAGTGTTACTGGCCAGCAGTAAGTTAACGGCGACAGCAGCCAGTAGCAGCCCTACCAAGGACAGCAGCAGGGGTATTCTCCCTTTGGAAGGTCTTGGAGCCGTCCAACTCTCCCATTCATCCTCTTCGTCTCCCCAGGACACCCACGTGTCGTTCCACAAGGCGGGATTGGCTCGGGCCTCTCCTGGGACGTTAAGGGGACGGACCGTTGTGCCACGATAGCGTTCAAGAGTGTCCTGATAAAGAGGTAAATAAATTACGTCACAAATATAAACGATAATTGACCCGTAGAGAATGTATATTATTCATTATTGATCCCGTATATTTTATGATAACAATTTACCAATATTTTACGTAAGTTTAGTATACATTCATTTTAAGAGGTTAGAGTATTTATTAAAATGAACACTGTAGGTTTCTGTCAAACTTAACAAGCCATACATAAAGATTTTTTAAAGATTTGATCTAAGGAGTAAGGATAAAGAGGATAGTTTTAAACTAAAGGCACCTACATTAACGAGAATAACGAATTCGGTTAACAGTGATGGATCACACCTGGTGACCAAACGTAAGCCGATTCTAGTGGCTTGAACCATGCGTCCACTGGTGTGTACACTCCAATTTACCCAAGGTAAGACTGCCCAGATGGTGAGTCGATTATGGTGGGATTTAGATAAGGCGATAAAAAGTGTTTTTCCAGTTTTTACATAAAAATTTTTTTGCCAAAGGAGATTAAATATTGCTCCGGTTGAAACATGGACTTTAATTTTCTTCACATAGTGATAGCCATCTTTCTTGAATATCTATCAAGGATGTCCTGGAATTTAATGACTGCTTTTTCTCTTGATTTAAAAAGTTTGTCATATAGTGCTGCTATGCTCATGATAGATAGTCAATAACTGTCGATGTCAACATGTGAAAAAAATTAAACTCTATTTTTGTAACGAAGTATTAAATTTTTATTTTAGACCAAAAGGTTTTGCTATAAAAACTACAAACAAACTGGCCTTTTCTTGCGTCCACTAGATTTCCGCCTTTAAGACAGAGCTAAATGGTAGGGTATTTTAATATCTACCTCAAATACCTCTATTAACCTAATCGGCTTTTGCAAAGGAACAAGAAAGATGATTTTAAATGGTATTAATATTTTTTGATAAGTACAATAACACTAAAGGTATGTGAATGGTCTCACCTGTAAGCTATTCAGCACCGCGGGTCTCTGAGATGCCAGGTTAGTGGTTTCACAAGGGTCTTCTCGGATGTTGAACAGACAAGGGTGTGAACGGGGGTTGCATGGTGCACTCTCATTGGTCGGAGGGTCACAGTGCACCTCCGCCTGCTGTCTTAGGGAACGTATTGTAGATGATGTCAATAACTGCCATGGACCTTTACCCGAGTCTATAACACAAAATTTCACCGAACCAATGATGAGCCTCAGGGAAGTAGAGATGTGTTTGTCTGAGATCATATTTTAAAATAAATGGTAGCCATAATATTACTTTTCGATATTTTAAAATTGAACAATATTAGCAACAAGTAACCACAATAAATCAAGAAACGTTCCAAATAATATTTGAGGTTGATATTAGTGTGCTTATTATATACATCAAGTTAAAGAATGTAACAACAATTCTGTAGCTATGCAATACTACCTGATAAACATTAGATTTTTTAGGAATATTTCAACAAAGAATGTGTTGTTTTATGTTTATCGTAAAAGGTAACAAACAGTCTTACCTTAACTGATTACAATTTTATCCTATTTTTTAAGCTATCGCATAAAGATCTACTTGGCTCAAATATGTATACACATTTTCTATATTTTAATGGTGTTATTACCGTTCAGGAAAATTCTAAACCATATTAAAATAACAATATTGTGTCAAAATTTTAGAAAATCCAAATGTAAGAATTTTTAAAACATTGAAGATAATTTTCTAAGTTAAATTCATCAGAATGTATGTATTTTACTAGCTGTATGGGGATGACAGGGGTCGGTGGCAGGTACAGGGTAATCATTTGCAAAATTTTCCCGTGCGCATGTTTTTACGCACATGGCTACAGTAGCCTCAACGACTTCTTTGGTTCTGACTGACAGCTCACAGTTGAGAGCTGACGGCTTTGAAAAGTTACAAGACCAAATTATGTAACCCTACGCCGAACCATATGATCTGCAAAAACATGTGTTTAACAGCTGTCAGTCAGCATCAAAGAAGCCATAGGACTACTGTACGCTCAGAGGATATAACCGTGATGGGTTATAGGAGATTATAAAGAGGTGTTTGTTCCCCAGATACTGAGTGCCGGACCCTGATATGGTAACTGAGTTTTCACTTTGAAAATTCTCTGGCTTGTATAATGGGTCAGACAAGTGACGTAGTGGTGTCATATATATATATATATATATATATATTTGGTAAGTGGGGTAGTGGCAAGCTTAAAGAATAATATTTTTGAATCTCCTGATGATTTTTGTCTCAAGGAAATTCCCCCCAGTTCTTGAGTATTGTTTGAGGGATAATACTATCCAAGCAAAAAGGATGACCCAGCAGTGTAATCAATTTAACTTATTATTATTATTATTATTACATATTCTGTCGTACGGCAGGTCCATTCCTTTTGTCAGTGAAATTAATACAACCACCGTACCCTGTCCTCTGCTTCCTCCTTCAGCTCCTCTTTCCTTCAAGTCATCCAATAGTTGAATCCTCTTTCTTTCTAAGCTCCTCTTTCCCTCAAACTTTCCTTCTATTACGTAATCCGGAAGATAATTCCTCTTAAGGATGTATTTGATCTAGTTTGCTTTGTACCGAAGAATCAAATCCAAATTGTTCTCTTCTCAACAAATCTTCTTAGGATTTGTTAATTTGTCAGCCTTTCTGTTTACCTGATTTTTTCAAGTTTTCTCCAGAACCACATTTCAAATATCTCCAAATATTTAGTTTTCATCTTCCTAAGAGTCCAAAATTATGTTCTATACAGCATGATGCTCCAAATGTAGCATTTCATCAGTGTATTCTTTAATTCCAAGCTGATGATCAGCAGTTGCTTCATCTTGTTCAAAGCTTCCTTGGCAATGGGGATACTCGACCTAATTTCATTGGTGCAATAGGCATCCTTCTTCAGCAGAATCCCCAAGTTCATAAACTCTTATATGTTTTCCAGCTCCTGGTTTCCAATTTTGGCTTTAAGAGTGGCTCTTCATTATTTGAAATCATCACTTCTTAATGTTTATCTCTCCGTTTCCACCAGAAGATCCATAATTTCTTGCAACTCTTCTTTATTTTTTACCAGCAATACTAGATCATCTGCATATTTTACTGCGTTGATGATATGTCCTTGGTCCTCCTATCCTGGAATTTTCACGTCCTTCAGTGCTTTCCTGACCATCCACTCTCCATACAAGTTGAATAGACTGGGTTATAAACAGAATCCCTGCCTCACTCCTTTTAATACCTCTACGTTGATGATCTCTCCATATTCAGCCTTACCTTAAATTGCTGTCCCAGATACAGGTTTTCAGTTGGCTTTCTGTCCCTCCGCCGATCTTTTGAGTATTTCCATCAGTTTCTTCCACCTCCCTCTATCATAAACCTTTTTCTATTCGAAGAACGTAATGCAAGACTTATCTCCCTTCCAGAACACTCTCTGAAATTATTCTCAGCATCCCGATGGCTTCTCTGGTTCCTTTTATGAATCCAAATGGGTATTCTTCATTCACACTTTCTATTTTATGTTCAGTCACCTGTTGAGTATTCTTGCCACAATCTTCCAAACGTGAGAGATTAGGCTGATGGTCCTGTGTTCAACCCATTTCTTGGGTTGTTTCATTCTCATTAAAACCAACATGGTTACCGTACGTCTAGAAAGTCTTTGGGACATTTATTCTCCTGTTTCATAATGTATACTCTTGTGATGTATTTATATATCATTCCAGTATAGTAAACAAACCCTAAGGAGCAGGACAAGTCAATATGTTAATTTATTGATCAAGATATAAGGAAATGACTGTTTGACTGTGGAGAGTTTAAAAGTAACAAATTATGGTGGCCAAAATGAGGATAAATGAAGCTTTTCAAAAACAACAGAAATTACATTAATTTGAATTAATTTACAAATAGAAATTCACGCAAAGGCTAAGAATGGTTCAAGGATTGAAGGGTCTAGGTCGATTACCTAACAAAAATATATTTAAAACTGCGTGGTCATAGCATTCAAGCTAGAGCAGTTTAGTTGTGGTTTGGACAAATAGAACAATCTATTTAAGCTGATGTGACTCACCTGATAAGGAGCTTTCATTCTCTTGGGTTTTTCTTCGGCTGGTCTCCTTCTCTTTGATCTGGAGTTTAGTGATCATACCAGCTAGAGTGGTGCCCGTCCTAGAAGAGAGGATGTGAGCTGGGCTATACGAGGGGCTGTCAATCCCAGACTCACCGTACCAGCCGTCAGCTTGACCACTTTGAGTCGAACCTAAGGCATAACAATAAACACTTTGTATATATTCTGATGGTTAAAACCAGTCATGTTAAATGTGGCCCTAACCAAGATTATGGGTATCCCGTGGACCTTTTTATGAATAAACATACAGCGGGGCACGACTCACACGATTATATACGTCATATAACTCCAACTATTTAAGATTATAATATTTGAATGAAAGAGGCGAGAAAGGGAGTGAGTTAAATTTTAATTCAAATAGAGGTTTTGCTAACATCTGTTAGACAATCTTGATACATTTATAAAGCACTTGAGATTAATATGAAAAGATAGTTCTGTCCTATTTTAATTTAATTATTAAACAGGATTTGCTGGGGTCTGTATGGGGTTTGAGATACAAAAGTGGTTGTCCTGGAAAAATATGAGTAGTGTGACTTCCCCCAATTTTCCCCTGTACCCTTTAACTTTTAAATTGATTGTTATTTGGATATAACTATAAAGTGAGGCTGGTTAACCATTATTTATTCTTTACTCACCAGAAACTGATTCCCAAAAATTTATAAATAAGCAAACCTACTTTTGCAATGATTATCAGTATATACGTGAAATACTTATTTTATTTGATTATGTATTCATGTTTTAAACTAAATGCTTGTATCGTCAGATGATAATTTATATGAGTGGAAATGAAAGGGCCTATCAATTTTTCCAGGAAAGTTATTTTACATGCCACAATCGACATTTAACCGATGGCTATACTTCCCCTTCGAAGGAATTTGTGCTATGGATTTTAAATTCTCAAGAAAAATCCACTGTCCTCGGCTGGGTTAGAACCCATGAACATCAGGTCTAGAGGCAAGAACTATATCCCAAGACCACAGAGGTCAACGTGTAAATGTATTGTTTTATTTCATGAAAAAGAATCGAGCATCAAAGATATATCATCTTTTAGTGATTTTGCAATTTTTATAGCAAAACTTTTTTTTGCCAAAAAAAATAAATGCTTCAGTACAAATATAAAAGTTTAATTTTCTTCTCATGGTGACATCAATAGTCGTTGTATATCCATCATGAGCATAACGGCATTAGATAAGAAACTTTTTTTAAACTAAGAAAAAATGTCGTTAAATTCTAAGATGACCTTGACAGATATTCAAGAACTGTTTAGATCACTATGTGAAGAAAATTTAACTTTTATGTTTCTACTTGAAAATTGTTTGTTTTATTTTGACCAAAATAATGTTTTTATATAAAAATGGTAAAAATACTGCCTTTAACTAGTGGATCCTACACTCCAACATAGAGCTATATTATGAAAGCTACCTCTTATGTACTTCCAATCTCCTCTGCGGATGGTATCGTAGTCCTCTATTTCATCAATATTATGGACAATCTCAGTACGGGCAGAGGGGGTGCCTTCTGACAAAGATTTCCACATGTCTACCCCGTCTATTTGACCCAACCTAGACGTGTCCAAACCTAAACAATAGGAAACACAATCAGGGTTTTAGGGACAATTATCTTTACGTAGTAAAATTCATCACTACAAATTAAACAATATTTGTTTCAAATAAATATAAAAATTAATTTTATTAATAAAAAATATTCTACATAAGGCCTTATTTAAGTATAAGTAATCAACTAACTCCTCTTGACTATAAGTGCCCTGGTAACTTGCCCTTTTATAATATTTAGGACACTATTTTATAATTAATGTTTGTTTCCGTATCTGTGGCTATATATAAAACATTTATTTTAATAAAACTTAACATGATTAATATTTTATGCTAAATACATTATTTTGCAAATTTTAATATTTCCACTTACATCAAACAAAATTATATTATACTTTGCACCTCTAGTACTAACTCAATAAAGTTTTATTCCGTGTGTAGTCCTATCATTTTATACAAAATTATAATAAACTTGTTTATAATGTATAAATAAGTATTTTATAATCTGCTAATACAATAATTGTAATATATACCTTTAATAAAGAATTGTATTTAAATCTATATGAATATTTAGTGTTTTTTAATTTATTTGTATTTACTTTATTTCTGAGTAGGGATCCGGGTTCTTAGGTCTTTTGTTGGATTTTTTCCATGTAAAGGACCTACTACTTAAATCTTGTGCTTCAAGTTTTCCAAACTAACAAATAGTCCAATCATTTAGAGTGTTTTTTAAATGAAAATCTTTGTGTTTCCTATTTTTTATAAAAACAAAATATCCCTGATATTTTCCTTGTTTTTCAGATATATGGCAGCTATGTATATACCTTTGAAGATATTAATATTGGTCATTCTTGAATTGTGTTGTTAGTTTACCCTTACGTATTACTAAATTAATTATTCACTTTTAACATACCTATTAATTATATAATTTTATTTTAATTTATAAACTGGTACAATTAACTAACTTTGTAGACACGTTTGTGATAGCCTTCAAAATTAACTCTCAACAATAACTATTATATTTGTTGGTTAAAGCTAGCGCCAGTAATCAAGGATGTACCTATGTGTTGTTATTTTACCCTTACGTATTACTAAATTAATTATTCACTTTTAACATACCTATTAATTATATAATTCTATTTTAATTTATAAACTGGTACAAATAACTAACTTTGTAGACACGTTTGTGATAGCCTTATAAATTAACTCTCAAAAATAACAGTTATATTTGTTGGTTCAAGCTACCGCCAGTAATCAAGGATGTACCTGCTGCCGAATAAAGAGTAGGCAACCAGTCTGACATGTGCATCATTTGGTTGGAGACTCGCTGTGTTTTAGCCAGCAAAGGACTCCAAACAGCGGCTACTCCCCTCACACCCCCTTCCCAAGGGGACTCCTTCATCTGGGAACAAAAACAACATGGTAGATGTTTCACATATTTATATTGACTATTAAAGAACAACTTCTTTTCACTTTTTGAAGGATAGTGTATTGTGTTTGAGAGTGATAAAAAGAATGTGTTAGGGAAAAAAAATAATGGAAAAAGCAAAGAAGAACATAATATGGATTGTTCAGTGAAAATAAAAACAAAATATGGCTTGTACATTTAAAAGAAGAACAAAACATTACTTGTCCAAATAAATGTATAAAATATGGATGAATGAAGAAAAAAGAATATAATATAATTTGTGCATTTAAAATAAAAACACAATTTGGTTTGTGCAGTGAAAATTAAGTACCTATACAATGTGACTTGTCGAAGAAATAAACAGTATATATCTGCCGCAATATAAAAATAATCTATTATGGCTACAGGTAAAACTTAGTAAGAACTTTAATTTTGGAATACTGGTTTGTTCAATGGCGCAAGTATAAATGTACTGTACATAGGAGGGGACCAAATAAATTATAAGTGCAAATATTTATGTCCTTTTTTTTCCTATTTGAGATTTTAGTAGTACTTTCAATGTACATAAAGAAATACCTTTAATTATCAAATCTTAAAAGACTGTTTAAAAATTCAGTCCATCTATCCGAAACATCTTCACTGCTCTATATGTTAGCCATAATTAATGTGTTTAAGCTTTCATTAAAATAATGTTCTAGCTTTTTGGAAAGTGTAGAGGGGGTTAAATGACCCACTTTTCACCCATCAACTGTTGGTGTGCAGAAAATGGGCTTGTTCTACAATCAGATTAGTAAATATTTAGTTACTGGGGCTGTGTGTGTTATATAAGACATATTTTGATAGATTAAATTTAACTGAAAGGAAATTTATATATAAGGTGTATGGGAGTGGGGGGTGGTGAAAAGTTGAAAATCCCATAACACATTTTCCAAGACAATTATTTTACTATATTAAAACCACACGAAAGCCCCAGCAAATACTTTTTTTGATAATTCAAATATGACAGAGATATCCTGTCATAGCCTCAAGTGTGCTGGAAAGTTCTCATTATTGTCTGACAGATGGTAGCACTAACTCAATTCGAGTTAAAATGGTACTCTCCCCCTTTTTCTNGATTTCCTGCCATAACCTCAAGTGCGCTGGAAAGTTCTCATTATTGTCTGACAGATGGTAGCACTAACTCAATTCGAGTTTAAAAGGTACTCTCCCCCTTTTTCTCCTGTACCCTTGATATAGTAATAAATAGAGGTAAGACTGACCCCTCTTAGTGGCCAATTAGAGCCTCTGTTGGAGTGCACCCCGAAAGTAGGGGCGCCGTTGTCAGACATAAACACGATGATGGAGTTTTCCAACATCCCTTTGGTCCTTAGAGCGGCCACCACTTCCCCCACGCTTTGATCCAGACGGGACACCATCGCTGAAACAAATCGTAGCTCATAATATAATAATTATGTTCAATGACGTGATCATTTTCATTTATTTGGAGTATTTAACATGAAATGTATAAACCCACTGATCATCAACTCACAAGAAACAAACTTAACACTAACGTAACTCTAGAACAAACAATGCACCCAGTGAAAGGGATTGCCCCAATTTCACTGATGGTTAATTTTTGTTTCTGTTACGCCAGGAATTAAACCCGTGACCTTGTTAACAGTGTAAGGGAGCTTGTTGGTTCTACCGTATATATATATACATATATAACATACCATATATATGGTATAGTATATAAATACCATGTATGGTATATGGAATGGTATGTATAGATATGTATATAATATGTATCATATATATATAACATGCCATATATATATATATATATGCTGTATCTATATAATATTATGGTATGTTATTGTATGGTATGGTATATAAATACCATATATAGTATGATATATATATATACCAATTATAATTGGAGGATTCGGAAATTGATAAGTACCTTTAAAATTAGAGTCCCCTGATATAGCCTTCCCCCGTGATAATATAATATTTTGATTTTCCCCTCCAATATTAACCATATTATTGGCAAGCAGATTAATTAAAAAGGGTACAGGTACCTGATGAACAGTTTATCCACCTCTCTCATCTAATATTTCTTATAGCGGGTGATCTGTTTATATAGCAGTTTTTCACTACATTTAAGTCGAGCTATTCACAATCTCCGTTGCAGTTGACTTTATCTCGACTGTAACTACAACTAGGTGGTGGACCTTGAGGGTTATATCATATATACGGGGTGTTTCTAAACTCTCTGCCCAAACTTAAGCCACAGCATAATATTATGTGGGCAGAAAAAATGAAAAACCTAGTAAAAAATTGTTCGGACAAATCATCTTTTATGTTTGATAAAAGTAATTTGTAGTTCGGTGCAAAAACGCCGGGAGTACGCAGCTGTAACACCCTTCGTGTACAACAAGTTGCATATCATTAGGTGGACCCATCTTGTGTTGATTGGTTACAGCAGTATCCGTATGTTGCATTTAGCAGCACTCTCTCTCTCTTAGAACACGTTAATCGCAGTTGGGGTATTTCTGCCCGTCTAATGATATGCAACTTGCTGTACACGTACGTACCTACAGCTGCCTACTCCCGGCGTTATTGCGCCTAGCTTCAACTTGCATATTTTAATAATAGGCTAAAATATTACTTTTCCGGCCAGTTTTTTTTACTAGGTTCTCTCTTTCTTTCCACCAACAGATGCTGTGGTTTGAGTTTTTGAAGAGAGTTTAGAAACACCCTGTTATTTCTTCGTGTGCCTAACTATGAATACCCTCTATTTAGGGTCAAAGATGTAGGGGAACGTGAGATTTTTCTTTTGTATATATTTTCTGCGTGCACTTACCTGCGTACACCCTCCTTTCAGGATCATCGATGTGGGGGAACTTGGCAACCTCCTCGTCTGGCGCTTGGAAAGGGTCGTCCTCGTTTCCCGCGTGGGGCGCTAGATGAGAAAGGTACAGGAACATGGGTCGACTGGAGTCATGGTTCTGGATGAGGCGCACCGCTTCTTCAGTGAACAGATCTGTAGAGTAGTGGCCCTGGTTGGAATAGTCAAGGTCCAGGTCTCGCCTCATGTCGTAGCCCTTGTACGGCACCAACTGAGAGAACACGGGTGATTTGAGTGAAGAGGAAAGATTGATGATCGTTAAACAAGAGCATTCAAAATTTGTAAAGTAGAACGTCTGAATGACCTCAACCAAGACGTAAGAACTAACATAGGTGATCGCATGGTCAAATTCGTCACTCTTGTGTTAGGGCAGATTACCAATGATGAAGATATCGAGGTTTTGAATCTTAGTTGGGTGTTTTGAAGGTGGTATTCCTAATTTGTTTTACACTTCTTCCAAGTAAATTAGAGTACATTTCATCTTAAACTCTGCCTTCCTTATCTCAATTCCACTATCGTTTGTGATTCGTCAAATGGGAACAAATATAAATAATTTAATTCGTACAGTTTAAACAGTCTCTTCTTACCCTATAAATATTCCACACCACGCCATTAATAAGCTCCCCTTCCCTTCCTTTTGTGGCATCATCCAACGTAATTTGTATTCCTATACATTCCTATCCAATCTAATACTCTACGTATTAATTGTATTTACATAGCACCGCTTCAAATTACCCATTCGGGTTACACGCTTAAGAACTAATTACGCTAATGGGCTAGGAATTGGGAAGGTTGAATATAGAGTAAGTGAACTCGCATTTACGTGGTGGTAGAGTTGAAACCCATTTATGGAAGACCACCCCCAGTTCACCCGAGTGAGATTCGAACCTCGATATTCCCGTCCTTGGCAGTCTAGCTCAACACAAAACTAGCGCGTTAACTAACTATGCCACCGTGGTGAGTTGTGTGTATTAATGTTTTCGTGTTTCGTCTGTTTTAAAATTGTCAGTGTTTATTATTGCTATAATGATAATCTAACTTTTTTTTAATACGATTTGTGTACCATTAATCCACCACCCAAATTTTCTATTATTTGGACCACCTTTGTCACGAGTCAAAAAAGTATTTTATTAGAAAATAGAACGTCTAAAGTTTTATTTATATAGTGTATAATCTTATATAGCTAAGAGATGTTTCACAAATTAAATCAATCAATTTTTCAATTAATTTTCAAATTAACATTTAGATAGATATTTCCAAACATTTGTATCTATAATTTATAGTTTAAGTTCTAAAAACCCAATCTAATTTAAGTATATATATCCCATCTAAATCAAATAAACTTCCAATAAATTGTTTGCAAAAAATATATATATATATATCCACACTTTATTTGACAATTTTTATTAAATAAATATAACTTAATATAATCATTTAAAATGATTGTCGCATTACATATTTGTATTTGAATCTTTACTGAAAAAGAAAATAATGGTATACTAAAAAAAAACTAATATCATAGACCCTAATGTTACTTAACTAAAGATTATTGATGCTTATCATCTAGTATTTAAATTTTTTAATTTTGATCATTTTTAAAATAAATATGGCTAACGAACTATTCTATAAATAAACCGACTTGATAGACCACAGGATAAGCAACACATTTTTTGGGTTTAAATAAATAAAGTGTGTGTATATATATTTGATGTATAGAACCCTATGTTAATAGTTTAATTTCAAGGTTATGAATTTAATATATATTTTGATTCAATAACAAAACGTTCATTTTAAAATTATTTCAATTTAAACAATGACTACTATTGTACTTTTTTAAACTAAGTACTAATAATATTATGTAAAAACCTTTCTTGATTTAATGGTTGATTATTAAACTATTGTATTTATAGTTAAGCAAAATATTAAAATATTGGTTATTTTTAGAATATAAACCATTTATATTGAAATTGAAATAGAGTGATTTCTCAGTGATTTATTTTAAAGCTTGAATGCTATCGCGAGCCACTTATAAGAGGCTGGAGGGCTGCAGATGGCTTGTGGGCTCCACTTAAACAAAGAACGGAAGTGGAGAAATAGTGAGCACATTTGTCAGCTCTTCCCTTACCGTCGCTAACATGGAATGGTCATAATAATCTTGGTAGCCGTTCCAGTAGCCGTAGTGGGAGTCGAACCCTCGATATGTCGGTGTGTATTCCTTTCTGAAGAAGCCGAGATGCCATTTGCCCACCGCGTGGGTGCTGTAGCCAGCTTCCTTTAGGAACTCTGGCATCAGCTTCTCGGACAAGGGGAGTCCCCAGGGCTCAGGAGCCAGTATCACCAAGTGCTGCATACCTGGAAATATATCAGGTGTTAACTTATTTCCAGTTCACATGACCATTTGGTATTTTGTCAGTCTCTTAGGTGTTTTTTTTCGCGGGAACGGTTGGAGGTGTAGATCAATTTTGACCAAATTTGTTAAGGACAATCTTTGAGCTTATACCAAACAACTTATGTATATTGTTTTTCAATCTGGCTTTCTTTTTAAAAATGGCAGCAGCTCAAAATGTGTATGTATGTTCAGCGATAATTACCAATTTCGAAGATCAATTTGGTAAAATAGATTAAAAAAATCTAGGTCGATCAATGCATGTACATGATATTTCAGTATGATAATCGGTTTAGAAATGGTATTCAATCAAAATAGATCTAATTCAATATCTCATCTCAAGTTATTTAAATTTAAAATTTCAAGCAATTAATCTAATACCTTGAGGATATATTTTTTAATGTTGACATATAATGTGAGACTAACATCTTAAAACGGTTATTCCCTATGAATTTAATGTATTATTGAGAAAATATTAATGTTGTTTTCTAACTTTAACACCAAATAAAGATATCAACTTCAATACCAAGGAGAAATTTTAGGAGCTATTTCAACTTTATATCCAAATATAAATATCAAGACCGTAGTAATTACATGAACATGACATCAACTTATAGTTTACTTAGCTATTTTTGAATGAAGGTAAAAATTAGATCATATAAGATACTTTTATGAAAAATTAACTGTTCAAGTCACTAGGAGCCAGAAAATGGTACTAGAATTAAACTAATACATCATTTGGATCCCTTATGTTATTATTATTAGCACCGCGTCTTACTACCCGTTCGGNGGAATCCGAACCACGGTGGAGGCCTGGCATTCCCCACATTCACAAGATGTCTTGTCAGAGGTGAAGGAAGGGTTTGGGGATCCCTTATGGATACAGAAAACAGTTTGAATTCTGGTTACTATTTATTATTGTACTTGTTGGTCACTACTTGACCTGACCAAATCAGTAATAGTGAAAAAGGCACATAATCGTTAATAGATCCACATTAACGCGAAGAGAGAATTTAAAAACCACTGAAGGAATCAAACTTGTAAAATCACACTTGGTGTACTCATCCAGGATTCAAGTTACGACCTTTCCATTAACAGTGAGTCTTATACCTTCAGGCATGGTTGAAAAATATACCTCAATCATAAAATTAACCATGGAGTCAAATTTAAAACAAGTATAGACTACTGTATTATTTTTTCATCCCACTAAATCCCTAGATATATGTTAAATTGAAAATATTTAGAGAAATTTTCGAAATATTTTGAACTTTCCAAATTTACCATTAGCAACTTATACAACGATTCAGTGAATTTTTCCCCAATAAACAATGATAAAATATTTTATTTGTCATGTCAAGTGATCCTAGATAAGTATTTTAAATATAATCATTAGAGCTATTTAAAAAAAAAAGTCATTCTTATAACATTCACCAGTGAACTATCCTTAATTTGAGGGTTGGGTTCAAATTAAAATATCCTGAGCTATAGCCCTATAAAATCTTTATATCAAGTTTAAACGGAATCCATCCAACCGTTTTGCATCCGTGGCCAGGGACTGACATACATACATGGTGACAGATAGAATAATTAAAAATGAACTTTTTTCGGTTTGGTTCACATAAAACTTAAAGGTTTACCATAATCTTGAGATATATATTATCGCGGTTAATTTACTTTCTCTTGATATACGAAAGTAAATATATATATATACATATATATATATATGTGTGTGTGTGTGTGTGTGTGTGTGAAGTATCTTTTCTCAACGTCTTAAAATGTCAAGGTTTATAAGATCCGTTTCGGAAATCAATATTGTGCGTGACCCGCTGATTCGGTTTCATGCATCGGTTTCCGTTCACCACGTTAAGGATCGCTGGTTTGACCTCGGTCAAGGCTTTTGGAATGCACACGATTCAAATACACTCTCGAATAATCGAGTTCCGAAGGATATATTACCAAAGGTAAAACCATGATAATGAGGGATTTATTGCGTGCTTTCATTACACAAGGTTATATCGTCTCACGACTTGAAAAAATGCACCTAGCCTAGGTCAGCAAATACGATATTTTTATATTACACGGCCAACAAAATCACCTAGAATTGAATTATCTGGGTGCAAGGATACACCCGAAGAAAAATAGGGTCTAGTATATAGATTTAGATGCCATTAATTTTTAATTTATTTATTTAAGGTACTCAATGTGCACTTTCTAAACTGACTGATTATATCAGCACACGAGAATTTCTACGAGAAAGAGTGAAAGGACCTACCATTTTTGCCGGGAAATATATGTTTACATACTTTCCATGGATCTTTTACAATCCAAAATTGACATGGAACCGACAACTTTACTTCCCCTTCGAAGGAAGTTGTGCTACTGGATTTTAATAGCTGAAGAAAAATCCGAAGAACCCAGCGGGATCTAATCTCACAATCGTCGAGTTATGAGGTGAACCCTTGACCCCAGAGTTTACTCAGGGCGACCTAGATGGCATCCAGGTTTCTTTCAAAGTGTCCTATCATAGTAAACTAAAATTATATGAGTCTCCGATTTTCAAGGACAGTTGCCAAAATTAGACTTTTGTCCCCAACTGATTCTGTCGCTGATTTTTTCACAGGTTTTGTTAAATATTTTTATTTTATTTTAAATTAATATAGATTATTTTACTTAATACAGTTAGTTGCTAAAAAGTTTTAATGTAGAATTTGGCACCAAAGCCCATCAGCATTGCCAACGATGACATATGACGTTATAGTAAGTCGAGTCATGTGGGTATCTACAACTTTAACTTTTGATAGATAAGATGAGCAACTATAAAATAACAGGATATGTTTTTACTTTATTGAGTTTAATGCCGAGACATTTCTTTTTTATCTATAAATTAACGCATCTAGCTATTAATTGTAGTAAACACTTGATTAGCGTGAACTCTGAATCACTAATATTTAATCCGATTTACATCCATATGAAGTCTATAATCTATATTTGAAGAAAAAAATCTTAAATACCCGTATTTGATTTCCTTAAACGGAGATTCACTTTACCCTGAAAGATAGTAATCTCTCCCTGACGGATTATAAACTATGGACCTCTCTTATAAGATATGTTATGGTTGAAACATACATGGTGGGAGTGCTACTTTTACACGCTAATGGAGTGAAATCTCAAAGCTGCTGAGTCAAAGCTTTTGAGACCAGTAAATTAAAAAATCATTTGACTGGACACGAAGGGAAGACAGGTTTAATTAAATGTTAGCATTGTTGAGAGCAAAAAAATATTTTATTCTTTAAAGGGTCCATTCTATGAAAAGTGAAGTGTAGTTTTAGCTATAACTAATATATGGTAGGAGTGTAGGTAAAAGTTACCAGAGTAAGATAAAAAGGTGAAAGCTTTTCCCCTGTATGAGCAATATGGCCACCATCATCCAGTTTAAATTTTTACCAACTTTTTTAATTTTAAAATTTTGGCGGGCATTTAGAATTTTTTAAAGTTGATGATCATTTTGAATTTTGGCAGCCATTTTGAGTTTTCGACATGTTCCTACAGGTCTTGACAAGATTTTACAGATCTCATCAAGAGTGATATATTGATGTATTGATTGATTAAGTGGTGATTAATTGATTTACAGGTGATTAATTGATTAATAGGTGAAGAATTGAGTGACAGGTGGTTAATTGATCAACATGTCTGGACATGTATGAATAATTTGAAAATTTGAGGTGGTTTCCCCTATTCCTTACAGAGGGATTTGCAGATCTCATACCCGACAAATCAATTCAATAAATCAATCTTCTCGAGAATTGTCAAATCTTGTCAAGACCTTTCAGGACATGCTTAAAATCCAAAGTATCCACCAAAATACAAAATGGCCACCAAAATCAGAAAATTCAAAATGTTTAACAAAATTCAAAATGTTGGATGGCAGCCATCTTTCTCCAAAAGCGTCCACGCTTAGGCATTTTAACCTTAGTTTCAAGATTTATTTAAATATATTCGTTCCTCAAACAATACGATCTGCAAGACCTGAATGTTGATTTGTTGTCACTTTTAGCAATCAAAACACTCACAAAAAAAAATATTTATTTTTAATTGATTCAAAAAAAAGTTTTACATCATCTTATGGCAAACGGACTCTATCTTCATTTTTGGCTTTAGGAAATGTCTAGCTCGCCAGAAATTTAAAACGTGTTCATTTTTATAAAATTAACTTTTTAATTTTGTCTTATAAACCCTACGTACCTGTATGTGTGGGGTACTTCCCCGTCATGAGCGCGGACCGTGAGGGGGTGCATAGCGCTGGGACGTAATGGCTGTTAAGAATGATACCGTTGTAAGCCAGAGCGTCGATATTAGGCGTAGGGATCTGGTTAGATCCGTGGAAGCTGACGTCATTCCAACCCTGGAAGAAGAAATAACATATTATATAGAGTTTTGTAATAATAGGGATGAAGTTAAGGATTGTCGTTGCTAGATATTCGGCAAATTATTCTCTGGTCTTTAGGCAGTTTTGCTTAGTACCGTCGAAGACCTGGCGGTCTAGGGGTAAGGGGTCAGACTTCTGTGCTGGCGTTCGGGGTTCAATCCTTGGTCCCGGCATAGATTTATCTAATTACCAAACCCTTCCTTCACCTCTGACAAGA
This sequence comes from Timema californicum, assembly GCA_902141385.1. NCBI lineage: Eukaryota > Metazoa > Arthropoda > Insecta > Phasmatodea > Timematidae > Timema > Timema californicum. Next base: position 57,439 of record CABFOW010001799.1, read on the forward strand.
CATCTTGTGAATGTGGGGAATGCCAGGCCTCCACCGTGGTTCGGATTCCACGTTAAACTGTCGGTCCTCCATTTCATCTCACAATCACCCTACCATTACACATTAGCGTAAGTGCGTATAACCCGAATAGGTAGTAAGACGCGGTGCTAATAATAATGATGGTTAGTACCACGCCTTACAACCTGTTCGGGTTACACGCCTATGTACTAATTACACTAATGGTTTAGGGATTAGGAAGGCTTAATTGAGACGAAATGCACCCGTATTTTTGTAGAGGAAGAGTGGGAAATAATTTAGGGAAGCCCCTACCCCTCCA